>CAVOJK010000342.1:0-43361 GCA_963695495.1 Hololepta plana | reverse complement strand
TGGAGAACAAAATTCTGAAGTGGCATTAATTTGAGACGTGGAAACACTTCAAATAACCGAAACTGGACGAGAGAGTACTTTCGGACGTGATACTCTCCTATGAATCGTTATCCGTAGAGTCTCGCAAGGATACCTGCATCGTACACCATGACGTGTCGCCACGCCCCGTTCGATTTACGGACCTGGGTTGGGTTCCACGGTGGTCCATAATGCAGGTGTTCCCATTCGGTTTGCCATCTCTCACTTTCCAAGTTCTCTCCAGAACTTTTCAAACTTTTTTCCGAACAACGGAACCACTTTCAAAACCGTCAACAATCCCCCTATCCTGCAAAACAAAAATTTTGAAGTGGCATTAATTTGTGACGTGGAAATACTTCTAATCACCGAAACTGGACGAGAGAGTACTTTCGGACGTGATACTCTCCTATAAATCGTTATCCGTAGTGTCTCGCAAGGATACCTGCATCGTACACCATGACGTGTCGCCACGCCCCGTTCGATTTACGGACCTGGGTTGGGTTCCACGGTGGTCCATAATGCAGGTGTTCACATTTGGTTTGCCATCTCTCACTTCCCAAGTTCTCTCCAGAGCTTCTTAAACCTTTTTCTGAACAACGGAACCACTTTCAAAACCGTCAACAATCTCCCTATCCTGGAGAACAAAATTCTGAAGTGGCATTAATTTGAGACGTGGAAATACTTCAAATAACCGAAACTGGACGAGAGAGTACTTTCGGACGTGATACTCTCCTATGAATCGTTATCCGTAGAGTCTCGCAAGGATACCTGCATCGTACACCATGACGTGTCGCCACGCCCCGTTCGATTTACGGACCTGGGTTGGGTTCCACGGTGGTCCATAATTCAGGTGTTCACATTTGGTTTGCTATCTCTCACTTCCCAAGTTCTCTCCAGAGCTTCTTAAACCTTTTTCTGAACCACGGAACCACTTTCAAAACCGTCAACAATCTCCCTATCCTGGAGAACAAAATTCTGAAGTGGCATTAATTTGAGACGTGGAAATACTTCAAATAACCGAAACTGGACGAGAGAGTACTTTCGGACGTGATACTCTCCTATAAATCGTTATCCGTAGTGTCTCGCAAGGATACCTGCATCGTACACCATGACGTGTCGCCACGCCCCGTTCGATTTACGGACCTGGGTTGGGTTCCACGGTGGTCCATAATGCAGGTGTTCCCATTCGGTTTGCCATCTCTCACTTTCCAAGTTCTCTCCAGAACTTTTCAAACTTTTTTCCGAACAACGGAACCACTTTCAAAACCGTCAACAATCCCCCTATCCTGCAAAACAAAAATTTTGAAGTGGCATTAATTTGTGACGTGGAAATACTTCTAAATCACCGAAACTGGACGAGAGAGTACTTTCGGACGTGATACTCTCCTATAAATCGTTATCCGTAGTGTCTCGCAAGGATACCTGCATCGTACACCATGACGTGTCGCCACGCCCCGTTCGATTTACGGACCTGGGTTGGGTTCCACGGTGGTCCATAATGCAGGTGTTCCCATTCGGTTTGCCATCTCTCACTTTCCAAGTTCTCTCCAGAACTTTTCAAACTTTTTTCCGAACAACGGACCACTTTCAAAACCGTCAACAATCCCCCTATCCTGCAAAACAAAAATTTTGAAGTGGCATCAATTTGTGACGTGGAAATACTTCAAAATCACCGAAACTGGACGAGAGAGTACTTTCGGACGTGATACTCTCCTATAAATCGTTATCCGTAGTGTCTCGCAAGGATACCTGCATCGTACACCATGACGTGTCGCCACGCCCCGTTCGATTTACGGACCTGGGTTGGGTTCCACGGTGGTCCATAATGCAGGTGTTCCCATTCGGTTTGCCATCTCTCACTTTCCAAGTTCTCTCCAGAACTTTTCAAACTTTTTTCCGAACAACGGAACCACTTTCAAAACCGTCAACAATCTCCCTATCCTGGAGAACAAAATTCTGAAGTGGCATCAATTTGAGACGTGGAAATACTTCAAATAACCGAAACTGACGAGAGAGTACTTTCGGACGTGATACTCTCCTATGAATCGTTATCCGTAGTGTCTCGCAAGGATACCTGCATCGTACACCATGACGTGTCGCCACGCCCCGTTCGATTTACGGACCTGGGTTGGGTTCCACGGTGGTCCATAATTCAGGTGTTCACATTTGGTTTGCTACCTCTCACTTCCCAAGTTCTCTCCAGAGTTTCTTAAACCTTTTTCTGAACAACGGAACCACTTTCAAAACCGTCAACAATCTCCCTATCCTGGAGAACAAAATTCTGAAGTGGCATTAATTTGAGACGTGGAAATACTTCAAATAACCGAAACTGGACGAGAGAGTACTTTCGGACGTGATACTCTCCTATGAATCGTTATCCGTAGTGTCTCGCAAGGATACCTGCATCGTACACCATGACGTGTCGCCACGCCCCGTTCGATTTACGGACCTGGGTTGGGTTCCACGGTGGTCCATAATGCAGGTGTTCCCATTCGGTTTGCCATCTCTCACTTTCCAAGTTCTCTCCAGAACTTTTCAAACTTTTTTCCGAACAACGGAACCACTTTCAAAACCGTCAACAATCTCCTATCCTGGAGAACAAAATTCTGAAGTGGCATCAATTTGAGACGTGGAAATACTTCAAATAACCGAAACTGGACGAGAGAGTACTTTCGGACGTGATACTCTCCTATGAATCGTTATCCGTAGTGTCTCGCAAGGATACCTGCATCGTACACCATGACGTGTCGCCACGCCCCGTTCGATTTACGGACCTGGGTTGGGTTCCACGGTGGTCCATAATGCAGGTGTTCCCATTCGGTTTGCCATCTCTCACTTTCCAAGTTCTCTCCAGAACTTTTCAAACTTTTTTCCGAACAACGGGACCACTTTCAAAACCGTCAACAATCCCCCTATCCTGCAAAACAAAAATTTTGAAGTGGCATCAATTTGTGACGTGGAAATACTTCAAAATCACCGAAACTGGACGAGAGAGTACTTTCGGACGTGATACTCTCCTATAAATCGTTATCCGTAGTGTCTCGCAAGGATACCTGCATCGTACACCATGACGTGTCGCCACGCCCGTTCGATTTACGGACCTGGGTTGGGTTCCACGGTGGTCCATAATGCAGGTGTTCACATTTGGTTTGCCATCTCTCACTTCCCAAGTTCTCTCCAGAGCTTCTTAAACCTTTTTCTGAACAACGGAACCACTTTCAAAACCGTCAACAATCTCCCTATCCTGGAGAACAAAATTCTGAAGTGGCATTAATTTGAGACGTGGAAATACTTCAAATAACCGAAACTGGACGAGAGAGTACTTTCGGACGTGATACTCTCCTATGAATCGTTATCCGTAGTGTCTCGCAAGGATACCTGCATCGTACACCATGACGTGTCGCCACGCCCCGTTCGATTTACGGACCTGGGTTGGGTTCCACGGTGGTCCATAATTCAGGTGTTCACATTTGGTTTGCTACCTCTCACTTCCCAAGTTCTCTCCAGAGTTTCTTAAACCTTTTTCTGAACAACGGAACCACTTTCAAAACCGTCAACAATCTCCCTATCCTGGAGAACAAAATTCTGAAGTGGCATTAATTTGAGACGTGGAAATACTTCAAATAACCGAAACTGGACGAGAGAGTACTTTCGGACGTGATACTCTCCTATGAATCGTTATCCGTAGTGTCTCGCAAGGATACCTGCATCGTACACCATGACGTGTCGCACGCCCCGTTCGATTTACGGACCTGGGTTGGGTTCCACGGTGGTCCATAATGCAGGTGTTCCCATTCGGTTTGCCATCTCTCACTTTCCAAGTTCTCTCCAGAACTTTTCAAACTTTTTTCCGAACAACGGAACCACTTTCAAAACCGTCAACAATCTCCCTATCCTGGAGAACAAAATTCTGAAGTGGCATCAATTTGAGACGTGGAAATACTTCAAATAACCGAAACTGGACGAGAGAGTACTTTCGGACGTGATACTCTCCTATGAATCGTTATCCGTAGTGTCTCGCAAGGATACCTGCATCGTACACCATGACGTGTCGCCACGCCCCGTTCGATTTACGGACCTGGGTTGGGTTCCACGGTGGTCCATAATGCAGGTGTTCCCATTCGGTTTGCCATCTCTCACTTTCCAAGTTCTCTCCAGAACTTTTCAAACTTTTTTCCGTTCAACGGAACCACTTTCAAAACCGTCAACAATCCCCCTATCCTGCAAAACAAAAATTTTGAAGTGGCATTAATTTGTGACGTGGAAATACTTCTAAATCACCGAAACTGGTAGAATGATTCATAAGACTGATATCAGCGCACACCCCAAATTTCAGCATCATAGCCTCAGGACGAACCGAGATATGAATTACAGTTTTTCGAAAACAAGTTTGTACTCATTCCCCTTTGGCGAGAAGAGTTGCGATTATCTCGTCTCTACTTTTTTCCCTTGGCAAAGACAAGAAACCGACATTCGAGCTCACACTCTCCAAAACAACGCTGCAATCATGCAACGAATTACCCTATTGCCAGAGAGAATGGCCTTTGGGAAAACTTACACGTGTTTGAAGTGAGCACTTTGCACTAAAGAATGTCTCCTCTTTTTCGGTTTGCTCTGTTCAGTCTTCTTCATCCTTCATCTCGGGTGCTGGTCTCTTCGTCTGTAAAATTTTTCAAGACCGTCAAGTATCACCTACAGGTGAGAGACCTCGTCTATCGCTTCTCTATTAAATTTTTGCTCTCTCTCTCTTTTCCTACTGCCATGATAGTCTTTTGTCTATGAAAACTAGTAGGATTTCACAGCGAAAAAAGGGGAAGTTACAGTTTGATTGATTGATTGATTGATTTTATCAAACCATCACATACAAGGTACAACATACATATAAAAAATCAGTGATGTGTTTTGATGGTTTCTCCGTCGCGTGTGGGCTATCAATATTTTGAAAGTTATCAATATCTTGGAAAATGAATGCATTATGTTTCGGGGAATCAACTGGGAGAGCTACAGAGTTCATTTTGTCCATAAATGGATAACTGTAACTTATCGAAAAAGCCGTCGCTTGTTCTAGTGGCGGTGATAAAAAAAAGGATATCAGATTGATGGCCACGCCCCTTTCGCTGCCGTCATGCCGACCGTCCGCGTCCGCTGCGCCCTGCCGATGCGGATCAACCGCACACGCGCAACTCGTATCTTCCGTCACCCACGACTCATCCGGCTGTCAAAAAGATAATGTATCATACAACAAGGCGAAGTAGGTGCGTTCTTGCTTTTTTTAATAGACAACATCTTCCACAATTTCTTCAATTCTTCGTTTCATTGTTTTCACTCACTCTCGATAGCTCTCTTTTCTCCTCTCTATTTCTCTCCCAATAATTTGAGAGGAGGAAATACTTCAAAATCACCGAAACTGGACGAGAGAGTACTTTCGGACGTGATACTCTCCTATAAATCGTTATCCGTAGTGTCTCGCAAGGATACCTGCATCGTACACCATGACGTGTCGCCACGTCCCGTTCGATTTACGGACCTGGGTTGGGTTCCACGGTGGTCCATAATGCAGGTGTTCCCATTCGGTTTGCCATCTCTCACTTTCCAAGTTCTCTCCAGAACTTTTCAAATTTTTTTCCGAACAACGGGACCACTTTCAAAACCGTCAACAATCCCCCTATCCTGCAAAACAAAAATTTTGAAGTGGCATCAATTTGTGACGTGGAAATACTTCAAAATCACCGAAACTGGACGAGAGAGTACTTTCGGACGTGATACTCTCCTATAAATCGTTATCCGTAGTGTCTCGCAAGGATACCTGCATCGTACACCATGACGTGTCGCCACGCCCCGTTCGATTTACGGACCTGGGTTGGGTTCCACGGTGGTCCATAATGCAGGTGTTCACATTTGGTTTGCCATCTCTCACTTCCCAAGTTCTCTCCAGAGCTTCTTAAACCTTTTTCTGAACAACGGAACCACTTTCAAAACCGTCAACAATCTCCCTATCCTGGAGAACAAAATTCTGAAGTGGCATTAATTTGAGACGTGGAAATACTTCAAATAACCGAAACTGGACGAGAGAGTACTTTCGGACGTGATACTCTCCTATAAATCGTTATCCGTAGTGTCTCGCAAGGATACCTGCATCGTACACCATGACGTGTCGCCACGCCCCGTTCGATTTACGGACCTGGGTTGGGTTCCACGGTGGTCCATAATGCAGGTGTTCACATTTGGTTTGCCATCTCTCACTTTCCAAGTTCTCTCCAGAACTTTTCAAACTTTTTTCCGAACAACGGAACCACTTTCAAAACCGTCAACAATCCCCCTATCCTGCAAAACAAAAATTTTGAAGTGGCATTAATTTGTGACGTGGAAATACTTCTAAATCACCGAAACTGGTAGAATGATTCATAAGACTGATATCAGCGCACACCCCAAATTTCAGCATCATAGCCTCAGGACGAACCGAGATATGAATTACAGTTTTTCGAAAACAAGTTTGTACTCATTCCCCTTTGGCGAGAAGAGTTGCGATTATCTCGTCTCTACTTTTTTCCCTTGGCAAAGACAAGAAACCGACATTCGAGCTCACACTCTCCAAAACAACGCTGCAATCATGCAACGAATTACCCTATTGCCAGAGAGAATGGCCTTTGGGAAAACTTACACGTGTTTGAAGTGAGCACTTTGCACTATAGAATGTCTCCTCTTTTTCGGTTTGCTCTGTTCAGTCTTCTTCATCCTTCATCTCGGGTGCTGGTCTCTTCGTCTGTAAAATTTTTCAAGACCGTCAAGTATCACCTACAGGTGAGAGACCTCGTCTATCGCTTCTCTATTAAATTTTTGCTCTCTCTCTCTTTTCCTACTGCCATGATAGTCTTTTGTCTATGAAAACTAGTAGGATTTCACAGCGAAAAAAGGGGAAGTTACAGTTTGATTGATTGATTGATTGATTTTATCAAACCATCACATACAAGGTACAACATACATATAAAAAATCAGTGATGTGTTTTGATGGTTTCTCCGTCGCGTGTGGGCTATCAATATTTTGAAAGTTATCAATATCTTGGAAAATGAATGCATTATGTTTCGGGGAATCAACTGGGAGAGCTACAGAGTTCATTTTGTCCATAAATGGATAACTGTAACTTATCGAAAAAGCCGTCGCTTGTTCTAGTGGCGGTGATAAAAAAAAGGATATCAGATTGATGGCCACGCCCCTTTCGCTGCCGTCATGCCGACCGTCCGCGTCCGCTGCGCCCTGCCGATGCGGATCAACCGCACACGCGCAACTCGTATCTTCCGTCACCCACGACTCATCCGGCTGTCAAAAAGATAATGTATCATACAACAAGGCGAAGTAGGTGCGTTCTTGTTTTTTTTAATAGACAACATCTTCCACAATTTCTTCAATTCTTCGTTTCATTGTTTTCACTCACTCTCGATAGCTCTCTTTTCTCCTCTCTATTTCTCTCCCAATAATTTGAGAGGAGGAAATACTTCAAAATCACCGAAACTGGACGAGAGAGTACTTTCGGACGTGATACTCTCCTATAAATCGTTATCCGTAGTGTCTCGCAAGGATACCTGCATCGTACACCATGACGTGTCGCCACGTCCCGTTCGATTTACGGACCTGGGTTGGGTTCCACGGTGGTCCATAATGCAGGTGTTCCCATTCGGTTTGCCATCTCTCACTTTCCAAGTTCTCTCCAGAACTTTTCAAACTTTTTTCCGAACAACGGGACCACTTTCAAAACCGTCAACAATCCCCCTATCCTGCAAAACAAAAATTTTGAAGTGGCATCAATTTGTGACGTGGAAATACTTCAAAATCACCGAAACTGGACGAGAGAGTACTTTCGGACGTGATACTCTCCTATAAATCGTTATCCGTAGTGTCTCGCAAGGATACCTGCATCGTACACCATGACGTGTCGCCACGCCCCGTTCGATTTACGGACCTGGGTTGGGTTCCACGGTGGTCCATAATGCAGGTGTTCACATTTGGTTTGCCATCTCTCACTTCCCAAGTTCTCTCCAGAGCTTCTTAAACCTTTTTCTGAACAACGGAACCACTTTCAAAACCGTCAACAATCTCCCTATCCTGGAGAACAAAATTCTGAAGTGGCATTAATTTGAGACGTGGAAATACTTCAAATAACCGAAACTGGACGAGAGAGTACTTTCGGACGTGATACTCTCCTATAAATCGTTATCCGTAGTGTCTCGCAAGGATACCTGCATCGTACACCATGACGTGTCGCCACGCCCCGTTCGATTTACGGACCTGGGTTGGGTTCCACGGTGGTCCATAATGCAGGTGTTCACATTTGGTTTGCCATCTCTCACTTTCCAAGTTCTCTCCAGAACTTTTCAAACTTTTTCCCGAACAACGGAACCACTTTCAAAACCGTCAACAATCCCCCTATCCTGCAAAACAAAAATTTTGAAGTGGCATTAATTTGTGACGTGCAAATACTTCTAAATCACCGAAACTGGACGAGAGAGTACTTTCGGACGTGATACTCTCCTATAAATCGTTATCCGTAGTGTCTCGCAAGGATACCTGCATCGTACACCATGACGTGTCGCCACGCCCCGTTCGATTTACGGACCTGGGTTGGGTTCCACGGTGGTCCATAATGCAGGTGTTCACATTTGGTTTGCCATCTCTCACTTCCCAAGTTCTCTCCAGAGCTTCTTAAACGTTTTTCTGAACAACGGAACCACTTTCAAAACCGTCAACAATCCCCCTATCCTGCAAAACAAAAATTTTGAAGTGGCATTAATTTGTGACGTGGAAATACTTCTAAATCACCGAAACTGGTAGAATGATTCATAAGACTGATATCAGCGCACACCCCAAATTTCAGCATCATAGCCTCAGGATGAACCGAGATATGAATTACAGTTTTTCGAAAACAAGTTTGTACTCATTCCCCTTTGGCGAGAAGAGTTGCGAATATCTCGTCTCTACTTTTTTCCCTTGGCAAAGACAAGAAACCGACATTCGAGCTCACACTCTCCAAAACAACGCTGCAATCATGCAACGAATTACCCTATTGCCAGAGAGAATGGCCTTTGGGAAAACTTACACGTGTTTGAAGTGAGCACTTTGCACTAAAGAATGTCTCCTCTTTTTCGGTTTGCTCTGTTCAGTCTTCTTCATCCTTCATCTCGGGTGCTGGTCTCTTCGTCTGTAAAATTTTTCAAGACCGTCAAGTATCACCTACAGGTGAGAGACCTCGTCTATCGCTTCTCTATTAAATTTTTGCTCTCTCTCTCTTTTCCTACTGCCATGATAGTCTTTTGTCTATGAAAACTAGTAGGATTTCACAGCGAAAAAAGGGGAAGTTACAGTTTGATTGATTGATTGATTGATTTTATCAAACCATCACATACAAGGTACAACATACATATAAAAAATCAGTGATGTGTTTTGATGGTTTCTCCGTCGCGTGTGGGCTATCAATATTTTGAAAGTTATCAATATCTTGGAAAATGAATGCATTATGTTTCGGGGAATCAACTGGGAGAGCTACAGAGTTCATTTTGTCCATAAATGGATAACTGTAACTTATCGAAAAAGCCGTCGCTTGTTCTAGTGGCGGTGATAAAAAAAAGGATATCAGATTGATGGCCACGCCCCTTTCGCTGCCGTCATGCCGACCGTCCGCGTCCGCTGCGCCCTGCCGATGCGGATCAACCGCACACGCGCAACTCGTATCTTCCGTCACCCACGACTCATCCGGCTGTCAAAAAGATAATGTATCATACAACAAGGCGAAGTATCGTCAGTGCCCAGAACAATGAGGAAGGTTTGGAACAGTTTCTAACTGTTCGGAGACGGTTCCGAACCGTTCCGAACACTTGCTACAAGGCCGTTTTCTCGGAAACGGTAAGAGAGATTTCGACAGGAAAAATTGGGTGGATGCAGAAAAGGTGTCTCTTGTTACTGGCAAATTTCCGGAAACAGTGAACTTGAATGATGGTCGTGGGGTCTGTTTTGCCAGTCATCCGCAGAATGGGTATTTCATACGGACTCTCTCACAAACACCGAGAAAGAAAAGTTTTTTTGGATGAAAGAACTGGATCGAAATTGGTTCAAGTTATTTGACACTCTCTGGCAGTTTTGGAGACAAAGTTAGCTGAGATTGCTTTTTACGAACGAAACTTTGGAAAATCACTACGACCACATTTCAAAATTTTTCTCAACCGAAAATTGCCCAAGGCAAGATACATACTTTCTCCGTCCACCATTTTTTTCTGGTAGAATTCTCTTTTACCAGTTTCGAGAAAAAGCCTTTGTAGCAAATGTTCGGAACGGTTTGGAACTGTCTCGGAACAGTTAGAAACTGTTCCAAACCTTCCTCATTGTTCTGGGCATTGACGATAGGTGCGTTCTTGTTTTTTTTAATAGACAACATCTTCCACAATTTCTTCAATTCTTCGTTTCATTGTTTTCACTCACTCTCGATAGCTCTCTTTTCTCCTCTCTATTTCTCTCCCAATAATTTGAGAGGAGGAAATACTTCAAAATCACCGAAACTGGACGAGAGAGTACTTTCGGACGTGATACTCTCCTATAAATCGTTATCCGTAGTGTCTCGCAAGGATACCTGCATCGTACACCATGACGTGTCGCCACGTCCCGTTCGATTTACGGACCTGGGTTGGGTTCCACGGTGGTCCATAATGCAGGTGTTCCCATTCGGTTTGCCATCTCTCACTTTCCAAGTTCTCTCCAGAACTTTTCAAACTTTTTTCCGAACAACGGGACCACTTTCAAAACCGTCAACAATCCCCCTATCCTGCAAAACAAAAATTTTGAAGTGGCATCAATTTGTGACGTGGAAATACTTCAAAATCACCGAAACTGGACGAGAGAGTACTTTCGGACGTGATACTCTCCTATAAATCGTTATCCGTAGTGTCTCGCAAGGATACCTGCATCGTACACCATGACGTGTCGCCACGCCCCGTTCGATTTACGGACCTGGGTTGGGTTCCACGGTGGTCCATAATGCAGGTGTTCACATTTGGTTTGCCATCTCTCACTTCCCAAGTTCTCTCCAGAGCTTCTTAAACCTTTTTCTGAACAACGGAACCACTTTCAAAACCGTCAACAATCTCCCTATCCTGGAGAACAAAATTCTGAAGTGGCATTAATTTGAGACGTGGAAATACTTCAAATAACCGAAACTGGACGAGAGAGTACTTTCGGACGTGATGCTCTCCTATAAATCGTTATCCGTAGTGTCTCGCAAGGATACCTGCATCGTACACCATGACGTGTCGCCACGCCCCGTTCGATTTACGGACCTGGGTTGGGTTCCACGGTGGTCCATAATGCAGGTGTTCCCATTCGGTTTGCCATCTCTCACTTTCCAAGTTCTCTCCAGAACTTTTCAAACTTTTTTCCGAACAACGGAACCACTTTCAAAACCGTCAACAATCCCCCTATCCTGCAAAACAAAAATTTTGAAGTGGCATTAATTTGTGACGTGGAAATACTTCTAAATCACCGAAACTGGTAGAATGATTCATAAGACTGATATCAGCGCACACCCCAAATTTCAGCATCATAGCCTCAGGACGAACCGAGATATGAATTACAGTTTTTCGAAAACAAGTTTGTACTCATTCCCCTTTGGCGAGAAGAGTTGCGATTATCTCGTCTCTACTTTTTTCCCTTGGCAAAGACAAGAAACCGACATTCGAGCTCACACTCTCCAAAACAACGCTGCAATCATGCAACGAATTACCCTATTGCCAGAGAGAATGGCCTTTGGGAAAACTTACACGTGTTTGAAGTGAGCACTTTGCACTAAAGAATGTCTCCTCTTTTTCGGTTTGCTCTGTTCAGTCTTCTTCATCCTTCATCTCGGGTGCTGGTCTCTTCGTCTGTAAAATTTTTCAAGACCGTCAAGTATCACCTACAGGTGAGAGACCTCGTCTATCGCTTCTCTATTAAATTTTTGCTCTCTCTCTCTCTTTTCCTACTGCCATGATAGTCTTTTGTCTATGAAAACTAGTAGGATTTCACAGCGAAAAAAGGGGAAGTTACAGTTTGATTGATTGATTGATTGATTTTATCAAACCATCACATACAAGGTACAACATACATATAAAAAATCAGTGATGTGTTTTGATGGTTTCTCCGTCGCGTGTGGGCTATCAATATTTTGAAAGTTATCAATATCTTGGAAAATGAATGCATTATGTTTCGGGGAATCAACTGGGAGAGCTACAGAGTTCATTTTGTCCATAAATGGATAACTGTAACTTATCGAAAAAGCCGTCGCTTGTTCTAGTGGCGGTGATAAAAAAAAGGATATCAGATTGATGGCCACGCCCCTTTCGCTGCCGTCATGCCGACCGTCCGCGTCCGCTGCGCCCTGCCGATGCGGATCAACCGCACACGCGCAACTCGTATCTTCCGTCACCCACGACTCATCCGGCTGTCAAAAAGATAATGTATCATACAACAAGGCGAAGTAGGTGCGTTCTTGTTTTTTTTAATAGACAACATCTTCCACAATTTCTTCAATTCTTCGTTTCATTGTTTTCACTCACTCTCGATAGCTCTCTTTTCTCCTCTCTATTTCTCTCCCAATAATTTGAGAGGAGGAAATACTTCAAAATCACCGAAACTGGACGAGAGAGTACTTTCGGACGTGATACTCTCCTATAAATCGTTATCCGTAGTGTCTCGCAAGGATACCTGCATCGTACACCATGACGTGTCGCCACGTCCCGTTCGATTTACGGACCTGGGTTGGGTTCCACGGTGGTCCATAATGCAGGTGTTCCCATTCGGTTTGCCATCTCTCACTTTCCAAGTTCTCTCCAGAACTTTTCAAACTTTTTTCCGAACAACGGGACCACTTTCAAAACCGTCAACAATCCCCCTATCCTGCAAAACAAAAATTTTGAAGTGGCATCAATTTGTGACGTGGAAATACTTCAAAATCACCGAAACTGGACGAGAGAGTACTTTCGGACGTGATACTCTCCTATAAATCGTTATCCGTAGTGTCTCGCAAGGATACCTGCATCGTACACCATGACGTGTCGCCACGCCCCGTTCGATTTACGGACCTGGGTTGGGTTCCACGGTGGTCCATAATGCAGGTGTTCACATTTGGTTTGCCATCTCTCACTTCCCAAGTTCTCTCCAGAGCTTCTTAAACGTTTTTCTGAACAACGGAACCACTTTCAAAACCGTCAACAATCTCCCTATCCTGGAGAACAAAATTCTGAAGTGGCATTAATTTGAGACGTGGAAATACTTCAAATAACCGAAACTGGACGAGAGAGTACTTTCGGACGTGATACTCTCCTATAAATCGTTATCCGTAGTGTCTCGCAAGGATACCTGCATCGTACACCATGACGTGTCGCCACGCCCCGTTCGATTTACGGACCTGGGTTGGGTTCCACGGTGGTCCATAATGCAGGTGTTCCCATTCGGTTTGCCATCTCTCACTTTCCAAGTTCTCTCCAGAACTTTTCAAACTTTTTTCCGAACAACGGAACCACTTTCAAAACCGTCAACAATCCCCCTATCCTGCAAAACAAAAATTTTGAAGTGGCATTAATTTGTGACGTGGAAATACTTCTAAATCACCGAAACTGGACGAGAGAGTACTTTCGGACGTGATACTCTCCTATAAATCGTTATCCGTAGTGTCTCGCAAGGATACCTGCATCGTACACCATGACGTGTCGCCACGCCCCGTTCGATTTACGGACCTGGGTTGGGTTCCACGGTGGTCCATAATGCAGGTGTTCCCATTCGGTTTGCCATCTCTCACTTTCCAAGTTCTCTCCAGAACTTTTCAAACTTTTTTCCGAACAACGGGACCACTTTCAAAACCGTCAACAATCCCCCTATCCTGCAAAACAAAAATTTTGAAGTGGCATCAATTTGTGACGTGAAATACTTCAAAATCACCGAAACTGGACGAGAGAGTACTTTCGGACGTGATACTCTCCTATAAATCGTTATCCGTAGTGTCTCGCAAGGATACCTGCATCGTACACCATGACGTGTCGCCACGCCCCGTTCGATTTACGGACCTGGGTTGGGTTCCACGGTGGTCCATAATGCAGGTGTTCACATTTGGTTTGCCATCTCTCACTTCCCAAGTTCTCTCCAGAGCTTCTTAAACCTTTTTCTGAACAACGGAACCACTTTCAAAACCGTCAACAATCTCCCTATCCTGGAGAACAAAATTCTGAAGTGGCATTAATTTGAGACGTGGAAATACTTCAAATAACCGAAACTGGACGAGAGAGTACTTTCGGACGTGATACTCTCCTATGAATCGTTATCCGTAGTGTCTCGCAAGGATACCTGCATCGTACACCATGACGTGTCGCCACGCCCCGTTCGATTTACGGACCTGGGTTGGGTTCCACGGTGGTCCATAATTCAGGTGTTCACATTTGGTTTGCTACCTCTCACTTCCCAAGTTCTCTCCAGAGTTTCTTAAACCTTTTTCTGAACAACGGAACCACTTTCAAAACCGTCAACAATCTCCCTATCCTGGAGAACAAAATTCTGAAGTGGCATTAATTTGAGACGTGGAAATACTTCAAATAACCGAAACTGGACGAGAGAGTACTTTCGGACGTGATACTCTCCTATGAATCGTTATCCGTAGTGTCTCGCAAGGATACCTGCATCGTACACCATGACGTGTCGCCACGCCCCGTTCGATTTACGGACCTGGGTTGGGTTCCACGGTGGTCCATAATGCAGGTGTTCCCATTCGGTTTGCCATCTCTCACTTTCCAAGTTCTCTCCAGAACTTTTCAAACTTTTTTCCGAACAACGGAACCACTTTCAAAACCGTCAACAATCTCCCTATCCTGGAGAACAAAATTCTGAAGTGGCATTAATTTGAGACGTGGAAATACTTCAAATAACCGAAACTGGACGAGAGAAGTCACTGACATCGTCGAGAAGACTTACGAAGCGAAAAGAAGATGGGCTGGGCACGTTGCCCGGCTTACCGATAATCGCTGGACAATCCGAGTGACCGACTGGTACCCACGTGGCAGAAAACGCCAGATGGGAAGGCCACCGTCAAGGTGGAGCGACCCTCTATCCAAGCTCTTCGGCCAAAGATGGAGACGAGTCGCAAAGGACCGAGAATTGTGGAAGAAAAGCGTCCTGCATCGTTGGCGTGAACAATGATGAAAAGCGGACTTCAAGGTATTCAAGGTAAGGTGGACGAGAGAGTACTTTCGGACGTGATACTCTCCTATGAATCGTTATCCGTAGTGTCTCGCAAGGATACCTGCATCGTACACCATGACGTGTCGCCACGCCCCGTTCGATTTACGGACCTGGGTTGGGTTCCACGGTGGTCCATAATGCAGGTGTTCCCATTCGGTTTGCCATCTCTCACTTTCCAAGTTCTCTCCAGAACTTTTCAAACTTTTTTCCGTTCAACGGAACCACTTTCAAAACCGTCAACAATCCCCCTATCCTGCAAAACAAAAATTTTGAAGTGGCATTAATTTGTGACGTGGAAATACTTCTAAATCACCGAAACTGGTTGAATGATTCATAAGACTGATATCAGCGCACACCCCAAATTTCAGCATCATAGCCTCAGGACGAACCGAGATATGAATTACAGTTTTTCGAAAACAAGTTTGTACTCATTCCCCTTTGGCGAGAAGAGTTGCGATTATCTCGTCTCTACTTTTTTCCCTTGGCAAAGACAAGAAACCGACATTCGAGCTCACACTCTCCAAAACAACGCTGCAATCATGCAACGAATTACCCTATTGCCAGAGAGAATGGCCTTTGGGAAAACTTACACGTGTTTGAAGTGAGCACTTTGCACTAAAGAATGTCTCCTCTTTTTCGGTTTGCTCTGTTCAGTCTTCTTCATCCTTCATCTCGGGTGCTGGTCTCTTCGTCTGTAAAATTTTTCAAGACCGTCAAGTATCACCTACAGGTGAGAGACCTCGTCTATCGCTTCTCTATTAAATTTTTGCTCTCTCTCTCTTTTCCTACTGCCATGATAGTCTTTTGTCTATGAAAACTAGTAGGATTTCACAGCGAAAAAAGGGGAAGTTACAGTTTGATTGATTGATTGATTGATTTTATCAAACCATCACATACAAGGTACAACATACATATAAAAAATCAGTGATGTGTTTTGATGGTTTCTCCGTCGCGTGTGGGCTATCAATATTTTGAAAGTTATCAATATCTTGGAAAATGAATGCATTATGTTTCGGGGAATCAACTGGGAGAGCTACAGAGTTCATTTTGTCCATAAATGGATAACTGTAACTTATCGAAAAAGCCGTCGCTTGTTCTAGTGGCGGTGATAAAAAAAAAGGATATCAGATTGATGGCCACGCCCCTTTCGCTGCCGTCATGCCGACCGTCCGCGTCCGCTGCGCCCTGCCGATGCGGATCAACCGCACACGCGCAACTCGTATCTTCCGTCACCCACGACTCATCCGGCTGTCAAAAAGATAATGTATCATACAACAAGGCGAAGTAGGTGCGTTCTTGCTTTTTTTAATAGACAACATCTTCCACAATTTCTTCAATTCTTCGTTTCATTGTTTTCACTCACTCTCGATAGCTCTCTTTTCTCCTCTCTATTTCTCTCCCAATAATTTGAGAGGAGGAAATACTTCAAAATCACCGAAACTGGACGAGAGAGTACTTTCGGACGTGATACTCTCCTATAAATCTGTAAAAACGGTTCGTCTCAAGTTGTAGTTTGCTCGCCAAAACCAGTGGATAATTCTGCTGTTGATAAGTCAAGGCTGGGTTACTCTTGATTTTACAAAGAGTTTATTGATAACAGGAAAAATAATGGTAACAAAGAGGAAAGATTTGGGTGATGGGTTTATTTGTGTGTGTGTGAGGATGGTCGGTCAGAGCCGATTGGGGTAGGGATAAGGGTGAATCCTTGATGCCCTAATATAAATTGGCTACGGTGGAGGCCGTGCCGGGTTGTGGGATCGATGCCCAGTTAGCGAAGGCCAATTACCTACAAGGATAACAATTGGCGAAAGTAGGGGGCGACGAATTGTGCGAATACAAAGCGAGGCGCTACGATGAAGGTAATGGTGGCGATAAACTAGAGCGAAGGTAAATTGGAATGTGATGTAATGACAATGGGATGGAAGGAAGAATGGTGTTGCTGCTTGGAGATTATTGATGGCGAATGAAGAGAAGAGAGTGATGGCGTCGTCTTGAGTGAGCGTAGGCGGAGTCCAGACGAGTAGAGTACGGGGAAGCGGCTCTCGAGCAGAGGAGTGAGGAGGTCGCGCGGTTGCCTCGTGTTGCGTCCAAAGGATGTTGTTTACTCACGAAGAGCAAAGTGGGGAAGGACATACAGTGCTTTGATAGCCTTCGAGGGACTAGTACATGAGGAAAGGTACACATTTGTGTACTAGTAGTGGAATTTGATAACTATTGTTATCAGGTTTCGCTACACTCCGGCCAGACTTAGTGGAGCACGGGTGCACGCCAATTGAGGATGGGGATATGGTATTGATTGGAAGGGGGGGGGTCTGGGAACAATATTTATTAATTATTCGGAGATTTAGTTGTGAGGTGATATAGGTTTTTTTTTTGATAACTTTTTTGAATTTGGTAGGAGGGACTAGTTACAGTAATATGGCATTCATCCGGGATCGATAATCTTGCCAGCACTGAACTTTGTATTGAGTAATTGCATGTATAACAGGAAGTAAGAAGGGTCAGTGATCAACGACAAAGTCGTTCCTCTCGCCAGACTAACGGAAATCTTGATCGAGTGGTCGCGTTGTATCACTTGTTTGTCCGGCGGGCTCTTCTTGAAAGGTTGGGGTGTTGACGCTTTTGCCTTTTTGTCAGGAAGACTTCGAGGGTCTTCATCTGATTTGGTGATAGGACAAGGCGTGTGAAGGATATTGAGGTTTACAGTATTAGGATTGAGTAATATGGGGGTTGCAGAAACTTCAGTGTTTTTATCAGGAAAACAACGAGAGTCTCCATCTGATGTGATCACTGTGGTCGGCTTGTAGATTAAGTTGCGGGTTACGGTAGGTGATTGGGAAGTGTTGTGGTGTATTGTATCGTATGGGTTATTATCCGGGAAAAATCGAGAGTCTTTGCAAGGGTCGATATCGGGGTTGGGAGTGTTTGTGTTCAATGGACAAGTTGTCTGATCATTCGAGTCAACCGTTTGTAGATCAGCTTCAAGCGATACGGGAGGGTCAAGAAACTCGGTGATTTGGCTCTTGATTTCTGGATGCGGGATCACATCATCATAGGTTACTGTATCAGTCTTGGTATCAATCTGTGCGTATGGCACATCATGATCGAGAAGTACGGTAGCTTGATTGGGTGTTCCATGATCTCGGTGTGCTGTATCTGCTGGTATGCGGGTGGCACATTTCTTAGACTCTGTCTCAAGGACTACAGCGTCAGGGAGTTGATCGATTGATGGAAATATATATTGATCGACTTCACGAGAGGAGGTGGTGGATTGGATTGGAGCCAGTTTGTGTGTCTGATGCATTGGATATGGAATCTGTCTCTGGATGGCGTGTGACTGAAGCACTTTGTCTAGATAGCTGATCATGTCTGAGCAGTCGTATTGCACCATATCAGGATAATTGCTGTATTGTGTGTCATCATCGGGTAGGGAGAAATATCTGTCTTGCACAGTGAGTTCATCTCTAAACTCATCTGTGAGGCCGCCAGCTGCGAGCTGCATATGCTCTGCAAACCAAATGTCGGCACTTCGTGTGTACTCCTTTGACTTTTCTTTCAAGTCATGTTGTAATGTGATGATGGTGATTCTCAGATCGTCTGTGAGCTGAATGTCAACAGATGAAATGATTAGTGTTCCTTCATGGAGGAGTTGCTGGATGGCTTGGAATTGGCGGGTCAGTGATGACCTGTGGTGTGAACTCCGCTCTTCCTTTGCATGTATGAGTCCTTCATAGAGATCTCTACCCATAATTGTATTATGTTGGTGAGTTTGAAGTGTCTGTTATGCAGATTGTTGTGTATTTGAGGTGAATTTCAGTGTGGACTAGAGTGTGGCAGATTGAGGAGGCCTTCGCTAGGGTGGATTTTTACCCAAGTGCCGATATCCTGGCTCATTCACTGAATTACCAGATGGATTGAGTGCACTCGAGAAGAGTGTGTGTAGGGTGGAAGAGTTCGATAATCGATTGTTCTATCGCTATGTGCGAGTAGAGGGGATGGGAATTGAGAGATCAGCAGTTTTCACTGGCTGCCACGCGGAATTATACGGGAGGAGTTTTTAAGTTGGACGATTGCACCATGTAAAAACGGTTCGTCTCAAGTTGTAGTTTGCTCGCCAAAACCAGTGGATAATTCTGCTGTTGATAAGTCAAGGCTGGGTTACTCTTGATTTTACAAAGAGTTTATTGATAACAGGAAAAATAATGGTAACAAAGAGGAAAGATTTGGGTGATGGGTTTATTTGTGTGTGTGTGAGGATGGTCGGTCAGAGCCGATTGGGGTAGGGATAAGGGTGAATCCTTGATGCCCTAATATAAATTGGCTACGGTGGAGGCCGTGCCGGGTTGTGGGATCGATGCCCAGTTAGCGAAGGCCAATTACCTACAAGGATAACAATTGGCGAAAGTAGGGGGCGACGAATTGTGCGAATACAAAGCGAGGCGCTACGATGAAGGTAATGGTGGCGATAAACTAGAGCGAAGGTAAATTGGAATGTGATGTAATGACAATGGGATGGAAGGAAGAATGGTGTTGCTGCTTGGAGATTATTGATGGCGAATGAAGAGAAGAGAGTGATGGCGTCGTCTTGAGTGAGCGTAGGCGGAGTCCAGACGAGTAGAGTACGGGGAAGCGGCTCTCGAGCAGAGGAGTGAGGAGGTCGCGCGGTTGCCTCGTGTTGCGTCCAAAGGATGTTGTTTACTCACGAAGAGCAAAGTGGGGAAGGACATACAGTGCTTTGATAGCCTTCGAGGGACTAGTACATGAGGAAAGGTACACATTTGTGTACTAGTAGTGGAATTTGATAACTATTGTTATCAGGTTTCGCTACAAAATCGTTATCCGTAGTGTCTCGCAAGGATACCTGCATCGTACACCATGACGTGTCGCCACGTCCCGTTCGATTTACGGACCTGGGTTGGGTTCCACGGTGGTCCATAATGCAGGTGTTCCCATTCGGTTTGCCATCTCTCACTTTCCAAGTTCTCTCCAGAACTTTTCAAACTTTTTTCCGAACAACGGGACCACTTTCAAAACCGTCAACAATCCCCCTATCCTGCAAAACAAAAATTTTGAAGTGGCATCAATTTGTGACGTGGAAATACTTCAAAATCACCGAAACTGGACGAGAGAGTACTTTCGGACGTGATACTCTCCTATAAATCGTTATCCGTAGTGTCTCGCAAGGATACCTGCATCGTACACCATGACGTGTCGCCACGCCCCGTTCGATTTACGGACCTGGGTTGGGTTCCACGGTGGTCCATAATGCAGGTGTTCACATTTGGTTTGCCATCTCTCACTTCCCAAGTTCTCTCCAGAGCTTCTTAAACCTTTTTCTGAACAACGGAACCACTTTCAAAACCGTCAACAATCTCCCTATCCTGGAGAACAAAATTCTGAAGTGGCATTAAAGGGTGGTGCATGGCTACTGTGGTTTTGCATCCGAAAGCGACGTATGCAAAACTTCATCTAGGCGAACACCACAATTTTTTTCTCTCATTCTCTCCTAGTGACAGCTTCTTTCTCTTTCTGTAGAGGTTCCTTGTGTTGTCGAATAGAGCACTATCCTAACAGCTGGCTTCTTCCACCTGTCATGAGTGAGGGGGTGCCAGATCCTTTAATTTGAGACGTGGAAATACCTCAAATAACCGAAACTGGACGAGAGAGTACTTTCGGACGTGATACTCTCCTATAAATCGTTATCCGTAGTGTCTCGCAAGGATACCTGCATCGTACACCATGACGTGTCGCCACGCCCCGTTCGATTTACGGACCTGGGTTGGGTTCCACGGTGGTCCATAATGCAGGTGTTCACATTTGGTTTGCCATCTCTCACTTTCCAAGTTCTCTCCAGAACTTTTCAAACTTTTTTCCGAACAACGGAACCACTTTCAAAACCGTCAACAATCCCCCTATCCTGCAAAACAAAAATTTTGAAGTGGCATTAATTTGTGACGTGGAAATACTTCTAAATCACCGAAACTGGACGAGAGAGTACTTTCGGACGTGATACTCTCCTATAAATCGTTATCCGTAGTGTCTCGCAAGGATACCTGCATCGTACACCATGACGTGTCGCCACGCCCCGTTCGATTTACGGACCTGGGTTGGGTTCCACGGTGGTCCATAATGCAGGTGTTCACATTTGGTTTGCCATCTCTCACTTCCCAAGTTCTCTCCAGAGCTTCTTAAACCTTTTTCTGAACAACGGAACCACTTTCAAAACCGTCAACAATCTCCCTATCCTGGAGAACAAAATTCTGAAGTGGCATTAATTTGAGACGTGGAAATACTTCAAATAACCGAAACTGGACGAGAGAGTACTTTCGGACGTGATACTCTCCTATAAATCGTTATCCGTAGTGTCTCGCAAGGATACCTGCATCGTACACCATGACGTGTCGCCACGCCCCGTTCGATTTACGGACCTGGGTTGGGTTCCACGGTGGTCCATAATGCAGGTGTTCCCATTCGGTTTGCCATCTCTCACTTTCCAAGTTCTCTCCAGAACTTTTCAAACTTTTTTCCGAACAACGGAACCACTTTCAAAACCGTCAACAATCCCCCTATCCTGCAAAACAAAAATTTTGAAGTGGCATTAATTTGTGACGTGGAAATACTTCTAAATCACCGAAACTGGTAGAATGATTCATAAGACTGATATCAGCGCACACCCCAAATTTCAGCATCATAGCCTCAGGACGAACCGAGATATGAATTACAGTTTTTCGAAAACAAGTTTGTACTCATTCCCCTTTGGCGAGAAGAGTTGCGATTATCTCGTCTCTACTTTTTTCCCTTGGCAAAGACAAGAAACCGACATTCGAGCTCACACTCTCCAAAACAACGCTGCAATCATGCAACGAATTACCCTATTGCCAGAGAGAATGGCCTTTGGGAAAACTTACACGTGTTTGAAGTGAGCACTTTGCACTAAAGAATGTCTCCTCTTTTTCGGTTTGCTCTGTTCAGTCTTCTTCATCCTTCATCTCGGGTGCTGGTCTCTTCGTCTGTAAAATTTTTCAAGACCGTCAAGTATCACCTACAGGTGAGAGACCTCGTCTATCGCTTCTCTATTAAATTTTTGCTCTCTCTCTCTTTTCCTACTGCCATGATAGTCTTTTGTCTATGAAAACTAGTAGGATTTCACAGCGAAAAAAGGGGAAGTTACAGTTTGATTGATTGATTGATTGATTTTATCAAACCATCACATACAAGGTACAACATACATATAAAAAATCAGTGATGTGTTTTGATGGTTTCTCCGTCGCGTGTGGGCTATCAATATTTTGAAAGTTATCAATATCTTGGAAAATGAATGCATTATGTTTCGGGGAATCAACTGGGAGAGCTACAGAGTTCATTTTGTCCATAAATGGATAACTGTAACTTATCGAAAAAGCCGTCGCTTGTTCTAGTGGCGGTGATAAAAAAAAAGGATATCAGATTGATGGCCACGCCCCTTTCGCTGCCGTCATGCCGACCGTCCGCGTCCGCTGCGCCCTGCCGATGCGGATCAACCGCACACGCGCAACTCGTATCTTCCGTCACCCACGACTCATCCGGCTGTCAAAAAGATAATGTATCATACAACAAGGCGAAGTAGGTGCGTTCTTGCTTTTTTTAATAGACAACATCTTCCACAATTTCTTCAATTCTTCGTTTCATTGTTTTCACTCACTCTCGATAGCTCTCTTTTCTCCTCTCTATTTCTCTCCCAATAATTTGAGAGGAGGAAATACTTCAAAATCACCGAAACTGGACGAGAGAGTACTTTCGGACGTGATACTCTCCTATAAATCGTTATCCGTAGTGTCTCGCAAGGATACCTGCATCGTACACCATGACGTGTCGCCACGTCCCGTTCGATTTACGGACCTGGGTTGGGTTCCACGGTGGTCCATAATGCAGGTGTTCCCATTCGGTTTGCCATCTCTCACTTTCCAAGTTCTCTCCAGAACTTTTCAAACTTTTTTCCGAACAACGGGACCACTTTCAAAACCGTCAACAATCCCCCTATCCTGCAAAACAAAAATTTTGAAGTGGCATCAATTTGTGACGTGGAAATACTTCAAAATCACCGAAACTGGACGAGAGAGTACTTTCGGACGTGATACTCTCCTATAAATCGTTATCCGTAGTGTCTCGCAAGGATACCTGCATCGTACACCATGACGTGTCGCCACGCCCCGTTCGATTTACGGACCTGGGTTGGGTTCCACGGTGGTCCATAATGCAGGTGTTCACATTTGGTTTGCCATCTCTCACTTCCCAAGTTCTCTCCAGAGCTTCTTAAACCTTTTTCTGAACAACGGAACCACTTTCAAAACCGTCAACAATCTCCCTATCCTGGAGAACAAAATTCTGAAGTGGCATTAATTTGAGACGTGGAAATACCTCAAATAACCGAAACTGGACGAGAGAGTACTTTCGGACGTGATACTCTCCTATAAATCGTTATCCGTAGTGTCTCGCAAGGATACCTGCATCGTACACCATGACGTGTCGCCACGCCCCGTTCGATTTACGGACCTGGGTTGGGTTCCACGGTGGTCCATAATGCAGGTGTTCACATTTGGTTTGCCATCTCTCACTTTCCAAGTTCTCTCCAGAACTTTTCAAACTTTTTTCCGAACAACGGAACCACTTTCAAAACCGTCAACAATCCCCCTATCCTGCAAAACAAAAATTTTGAAGTGGCATTAATTTGTGACGTGGAAATACTTCTAAATCACCGAAACTGGACGAGAGAGTACTTTCGGACGTGATACTCTCCTATAAATCGTTATCCGTAGTGTCTCGCAAGGATACCTGCATCGTACACCATGACGTGTCGCCACGCCCCGTTCGATTTACGGACCTGGGTTGGGTTCCACGGTGGTCCATAATGCAGGTGTTCACATTTGGTTTGCCATCTCTCACTTCCCAAGTTCTCTCCAGAGCTTCTTAAACCTTTTTCTGAACAACGGAACCACTTTCAAAACCGTCAACAATCTCCCTATCCTGGAGAACAAAATTCTGAAGTGGCATTAATTTGAGACGTGGAAATACTTCAAATAACCGAAACTGGACGAGAGAGTACTTTCGGACGTGATACTCTCCTATAAATCGTTATCCGTAGTGTCTCGCAAGGATACCTGCATCGTACACCATGACGTGTCGCCACGCCCCGTTCGATTTACGGACCTGGGTTGGGTTCCACGGTGGTCCATAATGCAGGTGTTCCCATTCGGTTTGCCATCTCTCACTTTCCAAGTTCTCTCCAGAACTTTTCAAACTTTTTTCCGAACAACGGAACCACTTTCAAAACCGTCAACAATCCCCCTATCCTGCAAAACAAAAATTTTGAAGTGGCATTAATTTGTGACGTGGAAATACTTCTAAATCACCGAAACTGGTAGAATGATTCATAAGACTGATATCAGCGCACACCCCAAATTTCAGCATCATAGCCTCAGGACGAACCGAGATATGAATTACAGTTTTTCGAAAACAAGTTTGTACTCATTCCCCTTTGGCGAGAAGAGTTGCGATTATCTCGTCTCTACTTTTTTCCCTTGGCAAAGACAAGAAACCGACATTCGAGCTCACACTCTCCAAAACAACGCTGCAATCATGCAACGAATTACCCTATTGCCAGAGAGAATGGCCTTTGGGAAAACTTACACGTGTTTGAAGTGAGCACTTTGCACTAAAGAATGTCTCCTCTTTTTCGGTTTGCTCTGTTCAGTCTTCTTCATCCTTCATCTCGGGTGCTGGTCTCTTCGTCTGTAAAATTTTTCAAGACCGTCAAGTATCACCTACAGGTGAGAGACCTCGTCTATCGCTTCTCTATTAAATTTTTGCTCTCTCTCTCTTTTCCTACTGCCATGATAGTCTTTTGTCTATGAAAACTAGTAGGATTTCACAGCGAAAAAAGGGGAAGTTACAGTTTGATTGATTGATTGATTGATTTTATCAAACCATCACATACAAGGTACAACATACATATAAAAAATCAGTGATGTGTTTTGATGGTTTCTCCGTCGCGTGTGGGCTATCAATATTTTGAAAGTTATCAATATCTTGGAAAATGAATGCATTATGTTTCGGGGAATCAACTGGGAGAGCTACAGAGTTCATTTTGTCCATAAATGGATAACTGTAACTTATCGAAAAAGCCGTCGCTTGTTCTAGTGGCGGTGATAAAAAAAAAGGATATCAGATTGATGGCCACGCCCCTTTCGCTGCCGTCATGCCGACCGTCCGCGTCCGCTGCGCCCTGCCGATGCGGATCAACCGCACACGCGCAACTCGTATCTTCCGTCACCCACGACTCATCCGGCTGTCAAAAAGATAATGTATCATACAACAAGGCGAAGTAGGTGCGTTCTTGCTTTTTTTAATAGACAACATCTTCCACAATTTCTTCAATTCTTCGTTTCATTGTTTTCACTCACTCTCGATAGCTCTCTTTTCTCCTCTCTATTTCTCTCCCAATAATTTGAGAGGAGGAAATACTTCAAAATCACCGAAACTGGACGAGAGAGTACTTTCGGACGTGATACTCTCCTATAAATCGTTATCCGTAGTGTCTCGCAAGGATACCTGCATCGTACACCATGACGTGTCGCCACGTCCCGTTCGATTTACGGACCTGGGTTGGGTTCCACGGTGGTCCATAATGCAGGTGTTCCCATTCGGTTTGCCATCTCTCACTTTCCAAGTTCTCTCCAGAACTTTTCAAACTTTTTTCCGAACAACGGGACCACTTTCAAAACCGTCAACAATCCCCCTATCCTGCAAAACAAAAATTTTGAAGTGGCATCAATTTGTGACGTGGAAATACTTCAAAATCACCGAAACTGGACGAGAGAGTACTTTCGGACGTGATACTCTCCTATAAATCGTTATCCGTAGTGTCTCGCAAGGATACCTGCATCGTACACCATGACGTGTCGCCACGCCCCGTTCGATTTACGGACCTGGGTTGGGTTCCACGGTGGTCCATAATGCAGGTGTTCACATTTGGTTTGCCATCTCTCACTTCCCAAGTTCTCTCCAGAGCTTCTTAAACCTTTTTCTGAACAACGGAACCACTTTCAAAACCGTCAACAATCTCCCTATCCTGGAGAACAAAATTCTGAAGTGGCATTAATTTGAGACGTGGAAATACCTCAAATAACCGAAACTGGACGAGAGAGTACTTTCGGACGTGATACTCTCCTATAAATCGTTATCCGTAGTGTCTCGCAAGGATACCTGCATCGTACACCATGACGTGTCGCCACGTCCCGTTCGATTTACGGACCTGGGTTGGGTTCCACGGTGGTCCATAATGCAGGTGTTCCCATTCGGTTTGCCATCTCTCACTTTCCAAGTTCTCTCCAGAACTTTTCAAACTTTTTTCCGAACAACGGGACCACTTTCAAAACCGTCAACAATCCCCCTATCCTGCAAAACAAAAATTTTGAAGTGGCATCAATTTGTGACGTGGAAATACTTCAAAATCACCGAAACTGGACGAGAGAGTACTTTCGGACGTGATACTCTCCTATAAATCGTTATCCGTAGTGTCTCGCAAGGATACCTGCATCGTACACCATGACGTGTCGCCACGCCCCGTTCGATTTACGGACCTGGGTTGGGTTCCACGGTGGTCCATAATGCAGGTGTTCACATTTGGTTTGCCATCTCTCACTTCCCAAGTTCTCTCCAGAGCTTCTTAAACCTTTTTCTGAACAACGGAACCACTTTCAAAACCGTCAACAATCTCCCTATCCTGGAGAACAAAATTCTGAAGTGGCATTAATTTGAGACGTGGAAATACCGAAACTGGACGAGAGAGTACTTTCGGACGTGATACTCTCCTATAAATCGTTATCCGTAGTGTCTCGCAAGGATACCTGCATCGTACACCATGACGTGTCGCCACGCCCCGTTCGATTTACGGACCTGGGTTGGGTTCCACGGTGGTCCATAATGCAGGTGTTCACATTTGGTTTGCCATCTCTCACTTTCAAGTTCTCTCCAGAACTTTTCAAACTTTTTTCCGAACAACGGAACCACTTTCAAAACCGTCAACAATCCCCCTATCCTGCAAAACAAAAATTTTGAAGTGGCATTAATTTGTGACGTGGAAATACTTCTAAATCACCGAAACTGGACGAGAGAGTACTTTCGGACGTGATACTCTCCTATAAATCGTTATCCGTAGTGTCTCGCAAGGATACCTGCATCGTACACCATGACGTGTCGCCACGCCCCGTTCGATTTACGGACCTGGGTTGGGTTCCACGGTGGTCCATAATGCAGGTGTTCACATTTGGTTTGCCATCTCTCACTTCCCAAGTTCTCTCCAGAGCTTCTTAAACCTTTTTCTGAACAACGGAACCACTTTCAAAACCGTCAACAATCTCCCTATCCTGGAGAACAAAATTCTGAAGTGGCATTAATTTGAGACGTGGAAATACTTCAAATAACCGAAACTGGACGAGAGAGTACTTTCGGACGTGATACTCTCCTATAAATCGTTATCCGTAGTGTCTCGCAAGGATACCTGCATCGTACACCATGACGTGTCGCCACGCCCCGTTCGATTTACGGACCTGGGTTGGGTTCCACGGTGGTCCATAATGCAGGTGTTCCCATTCGGTTTGCCATCTCTCACTTTCCAAGTTCTCTCCAGAACTTTTCAAACTTTTTTCCGAACAACGGAACCACTTTCAAAACCGTCAACAATCCCCCTATCCTGCAAAACAAAAATTTTGAAGTGGCATTAATTTGTGACGTGGAAATACTTCTAAATCACCGAAACTGGTAGAATGATTCATAAGACTGATATCAGCGCACACCCCAAATTTCAGCATCATAGCCTCAGGACGAACCGAGATATGAATTACAGTTTTTCGAAAACAAGTTTGTACTCATTCCCCTTTGGCGAGAAGAGTTGCGATTATCTCGTCTCTACTTTTTTCCCTTGGCAAAGACAAGAAACCGACATTCGAGCTCACACTCTCCAAAACAACGCTGCAATCATGCAACGAATTACCCTATTGCCAGAGAGAATGGCCTTTGGGAAAACTTACACGTGTTTGAAGTGAGCACTTTGCACTAAAGAATGTCTCCTCTTTTTCGGTTTGCTCTGTTCAGTCTTCTTCATCCTTCATCTCGGGTGCTGGTCTCTTCGTCTGTAAAATTTTTCAAGACCGTCAAGTATCACCTACAGGTGAGAGACCTCGTCTATCGCTTCTCTATTAAATTTTTGCTCTCTCTCTCTTTTCCTACTGCCATGATAGTCTTTTGTCTATGAAAACTAGTAGGATTTCACAGCGAAAAAAGGGGAAGTTACAGTTTGATTGATTGATTGATTGATTTTATCAAACCATCACATACAAGGTACAACATACATATAAAAAATCAGTGATGTGTTTTGATGGTTTCTCCGTCGCGTGTGGGCTATCAATATTTTGAAAGTTATCAATATCTTGGAAAATGAATGCATTATGTTTCGGGGAATCAACTGGGAGAGCTACAGAGTTCATTTTGTCCATAAATGGATAACTGTAACTTATCGAAAAAGCCGTCGCTTGTTCTAGTGGCGGTGATAAAAAAAAGGATATCAGATTGATGGCCACGCCCCTTTCGCTGCCGTCATGCCGACCGTCCGCGTCCGCTGCGCCCTGCCGATGCGGATCAACCGCACACGCGCAACTCGTATCTTCCGTCACCCACGACTCATCCGGCTGTCAAAAAGATAATGTATCATACAACAAGGCGAAGTAGGTGCGTTCTTGCTTTTTTTAATAGACAACATCTTCCACAATTTCTTCAATTCTTCGTTTCATTGTTTTCACTCACTCTCGATAGCTCTCTTTTCTCCTCTCTATTTCTCTCCCAATAATTTGAGAGGAGGAAATACTTCAAAATCACCGAAACTGGACGAGAGAGTACTTTCGGACGTGATACTCTCCTATAAATCGTTATCCGTAGTGTCTCGCAAGGATACCTGCATCGTACACCATGACGTGTCGCCACGTCCCGTTCGATTTACGGACCTGGGTTGGGTTCCACGGTGGTCCATAATGCAGGTGTTCCCATTCGGTTTGCCATCTCTCACTTTCCAAGTTCTCTCCAGAACTTTTCAAACTTTTTTCCGAACAACGGGACCACTTTCAAAACCGTCAACAATCCCCCTATCCTGCAAAACAAAAATTTTGAAGTGGCATCAATTTGTGACGTGGAAATACTTCAAAATCACCGAAACTGGACGAGAGAGTACTTTCGGACGTGATTGTGCAGAATGAAGAGAAATTAACTTATCTCTTCAGTCTTTTGGTGTCTGTTTTGTGGTGATAGATCGGATAGAGGATGATATCGCAGGAATTTCTAACCACAAAGACAGAACAAGGGTGATTTGCAAGGCTGAAGGTGATTCAATGTTGTTTGCTCGCCAAAACCAGTGGTATTTGGGCTGCTGATAACTCAAGTCCTGTTCACTCTTGATTTACTAAGAGTTTATTTAGTACTTGTTAGATAATGATGGCAAGTAATATTAAAATAAAGTAGATAAAGACGAAGGGGGGAGTTCAGGTGATTGTACCTGACTGCCTACTTCAAACTTGGGGCGAACGCCGTGCCGTGGCACGATGGGCCAGGCCCACTAATAGCGAAGGCCAATTACCTACAATAGTTACAAATTTGTGAAAGTAATTAGCAAATAATTAGCGACAAACAATGCGAAATAACGAAGAAACTGCTGCTTGACGATTGAAAATGCCAAATTCTTCTCTTCCAACGAGCTCGAGAAGTTCAGGCGACATACAGTAACCCGACAGTCGTCGTGGGACTTTCATGAGGATCAGTTACACATTTTTGTAACGTTCCGTAGTGGATTACGGTAACTTTAGTAGCGTAATTCGCTACACTCCGGCCACACAAAGTGGAGCATGGGCGAGGACGAGGATGAGATAGATATGAGGTTGATGATGGTTATGGGTTTCGTATGATATTGATCTGGTGTAAAGACGGAAATTTTGGGATCTTGGTCATAATGGCTTCATCCGTGATCTAGAACTTTGAAGTTCATGCAGATGGTGTGAGTGTGAGTGAAAATGAATTGGATAGTAGTGTTGATAAACGACAAAGTCGTTCCTCCGGCCCAGGACACAGTAGTGTTGGATGATCGTGGATACCATAATCCTGGTTTATCAGGTGGTCGCTTCGTGGAGTATTTCGTTTGAGGCTCTTTGGAATACTGTAGTAGTTGGAAGCGGCATTCTTGTGCGGCTATTCCTGGTTCGAGTACTGTAGGTGAGATGAGAGAATTCGGGGCTACGGTTGAGCCGTAAGATACGTCCTGGATTACGGTAGATGAGTATGGGAACTTGTATAATGTGGTGTTATTGTCAGGGAGACAGCGGTAGTCTTCATCTGTGACGATGATGATGCGTGGCTCGTTGATAACTTTGAGGATTACGGTAGATGAGTTATCGGTAGGTTTGGTTACTGTAGCCTTTGCATTGTCATCAGGAAGACATCGAGAGTCTTCATCTGACATGATGATAGTTTGACGCTTGTTGATGATGTGGGGGATTACGGTAGGTGAGTGCAAGGTGGGATAGGTTACGGTAGATTTTGCCTCCTTATCAGGAAAGAAACGAGAGTCTTCATCTGATGTGATGATAGTTCGGGGCTTGTTGATGCAGTTGAGGGTTACAATGGGTGACTCGAGAAAGTTGTTGTGCACGATGTCATGTGCGATTTCATCCGGAAGGCATCGAGAGTCTTCATCCGATTTGATAGTGCCACGCGGCTCGTCGATTATGTCGGTGATGGTAGCATTGATAGATGAATATTGAGTCTCGAAGGTGTCTTTGCCAGGGTCGATATCGAGATTGGGAGAGTTTGCCTTCCATGGACTATTTGTCTTGTGATTCGAGTCAACTATTTGTAGATCTGAATCAAGCGAATTGGGAGGGTCGAGGAACTCGATGATTTGGTTCTCGATCTCTGGATTAGAGATAATATCACCGGTTACTGTATCAGTCTCGGTATCAATCAGTATGGTTGGGACATCATGTTCGAGGAGTACGGTATCTTGATTGGATGGTCCATTATCTCGGTATACTGTATCTGTCGATGAGTAGGTAGCCGTATGCTCAGTGGCAGTGGCTACAGTATCCTGTGCCTCATCAGTTGATGAACGCTGCCCTTGAGTACAAGCGGGGGAAATGATCTTGAATGAGATTTGTACGTCAGGTCCTAGATCCGGCTCTTGATAGTCTTTGGTTGGGGGATAGAAGTCGTACATCTTCTTCAGGTGGAATGCCGTGTAATCTATTTCCCTCTTCAGGAGTTGTGGTGTCCCTGGAAGAGAATGGCCTTTGGTTAGATTGGAGAAGAACTCTTCACAAACTTTGAGCTCTTCCTTGACTCTTTCGAATTGTTCGTCTGTCATGAGGAGGTTGAGTTCATCGGCCCACTGTTTCGCAGTGTCTGCGTAACGTTTGAAGAGAATCTGAAGAGCTTGGAGGCCAAGGGCGATGTTTAGACGAATTTCGTCCGTCTCCTTCGAAGGAACAATTTTCCAGTTCTCCACGAACTGTTTCATTGGGTAATGATCACAGATAAGATGTGAAACTTCAGAGTACATTATTGAGAGATCAGAGTAGTGTCCAGTGAGGGCGGTACGGTATGGAGTGGAAAGCGAAATCATTGGAGAAAATTGTTCCATGGCTGGTGACTACAGGTGTGGAGTGGAAGTACGGCGGTTTGAGGTGGCCTTCGCTATAGATAATTCTCACCCAATTGCCGATTTCCTTGCTCTCACACTGTATCCAGAGTGATGGAGAGGAAAACAGATCGATTCTTCGCTCGCTATTTACGAGTAGAAGAGTACGATTTTTGATGATAATCTAGAAATCAATATTTGGAAATCGATTCTTCGCTCGCTGTATTCACGAGTAGAAGAGTACGAAAACCAATGATAATCTAGAAATCAATATTTGGAAATCGATTCTTCGCTCGCTGTATTCACGAGTAGAAGAGTACGAAAACCAATGATAATCTAGAAATCAATATTTGGAAATCGATTCTTCGCTCGCTGTATTCACGAGTAGAAGAGTACGAAAACCAATGATAATCTAAAAATCGAGAAGGAGTTTGGGAATCGATTCTTCGCTCGCTATATTTACGAGTAGAAGAGTACGATTTTTGAAGAGTATTTGAGAGTCGCTTCTTCGCTCGCAATTTGCGAGTAGAAAAATACGAATTTTGAAGGGTAAAGAGAAATCGGCAGTTGTTCACTGGTTGCCACGCGGTTTATTCGGGAGGAGTTTTTGAGTTGGACGAATGCACCATGTGCAGAATGAAGAGAAATTAACTTATCTCTTCAGTCTTTTGGTGTCTGTTTTGTGGTGATAGATCGGATAGAGGATGATATCGCAGGAATTTCTAACCACAAAGACAGAACAAGGGTGATTTGCAAGGCTGAAGGTGATTCAATGTTGTTTGCTCGCCAAAACCAGTGGTATTTGGGCTGCTGATAACTCAAGTCCTGTTCACTCTTGATTTACTAAGAGTTTATTTAGTACTTGTTAGATAATGATGGCAAGTAATATTAAAATAAAGTAGATAAAGACGAAGGGGGGAGTTCAGGTGATTGTACCTGACTGCCTACTTCAAACTTGGGGCGAACGCCGTGCCGTGGCACGATGGGCCAGGCCCACTAATAGCGAAGGCCAATTACCTACAATAGTTACAAATTTGTGAAAGTAATTAGCAAATAATTAGCGACAAACAATGCGAAATAACGAAGAAACTGCTGCTTGACGATTGAAAATGCCAAATTCTTCTCTTCCAACGAGCTCGAGAAGTTCAGGCGACATACAGTAACCCGACAGTCGTCGTGGGACTTTCATGAGGATCAGTTACACATTTTTGTAACGTTCCGTAGTGGATTACGGTAACTTTAGTAGCGTAATTCGCTACAGTGATACTCTCCTATAAATCGTTATCCGTAGTGTCTCGCAAGGATACCTGCATCGTACACCATGACGTGTCGCCACGCCCCGTTCGATTTACGGACCTGGGTTGGGTTCCACGGTGGTCCATAATGCAGGTGTTCACATTTGGTTTGCCATCTCTCACTTCCCAAGTTCTCTCCAGAGCTTCTTAAACCTTTTTCTGAACAACGGAACCACTTTCAAAACCGTCAACAATCTCCCTATCCTGGAGAACAAAATTCTGAAGTGGCATTAATTTGAGACGTGGAAATACCTCAAATAACCGAAACTGGACGAGAGAGTACTTTCGGACGTGATACTCTCCTATAAATCGTTATCCGTAGTGTCTCGCAAGGATACCTGCATCGTACACCATGACGTGTCGCCACGCCCCGTTCGATTTACGGACCTGGGTTGGGTTCCACGGTGGTCCATAATGCAGGTGTTCACATTTGGTTTGCCATCTCTCACTTTCCAAGTTCTCTCCAGAACTTTTCAAACTTTTTTCCGAACAACGGAACCACTTTCAAAACCGTCAACAATCCCCCTATCCTGCAAAACAAAAATTTTGAAGTGGCATTAATTTGTGACGTGGAAATACTTCTAAATCACCGAAACTGGACGAGAGAGTACTTTCGGACGTGATACTCTCCTATAAATCGTTATCCGTAGTGTCTCGCAAGGATACCTGCATCGTACACCATGACGTGTCGCCACGCCCCGTTCGATTTACGGACCTGGGTTGGGTTCCACGGTGGTCCATAATGCAGGTGTTCACATTTGGTTTGCCATCTCTCACTTCCCAAGTTCTCTCCAGAGCTTCTTAAACCTTTTTCTGAACAACGGAACCACTTTCAAAACCGTCAACAATCTCCCTATCCTGGAGAACAAAATTCTGAAGTGGCATTAATTTGAGACGTGGAAATACTTCAAATAACCGAAACTGGACGAGAGAGTACTTTCGGACGTGATACTCTCCTATAAATCGTTATCCGTAGTGTCTCGCAAGGATACCTGCATCGTACACCATGACGTGTCGCCACGCCCCGTTCGATTTACGGACCTGGGTTGGGTTCCACGGTGGTCCATAATGCAGGTGTTCACATTTGGTTTGCCATCTCTCACTTCCCAAGTTCTCTCCAGAGCTTCTTAAACCTTTTTCTGAACAACGGAACCACTTTCAAAACCGTCAACAATCTCCCTATCCTGGAGAACAAAATTCTGAAGTGGCATTAATTTGAGACGTGGAAATACTTCAAATAACCGAAACTGGACGAGAGAGTACTTTCGGACGTGATACTCTCCTATAAATCGTTATCCGTAGTGTCTCGCAAGGATACCTGCATCGTACACCATGACGTGTCGCCACGCCCCGTTCGATTTACGGACCTGGGTTGGGTTCCACGGTGGTCCATAATGCAGGTGTTCCCATTCGGTTTGCCATCTCTCACTTTCCAAGTTCTCTCCAGAACTTTTCAAACTTTTTTCCGAACAACGGAACCACTTTCAAAACCGTCAACAATCCCCCTATCCTGCAAAACAAAAATTTTGAAGTGGCATTAATTTGTGACGTGGAAATACTTCTAAATCACCGAAACTGGTAGAATGATTCATAAGACTGATATCAGCGCACACCCCAAATTTCAGCATCATAGCCTCAGGACGAACCGAGATATGAATTACAGTTTTTCGAAAACAAGTTTGTACTCATTCCCCTTTGGCGAGAAGAGTTGCGATTATCTCGTCTCTACTTTTTTCCCTTGGCAAAGACAAGAAACCGACATTCGAGCTCACACTCTCCAAAACAACGCTGCAATCATGCAACGAATTACCCTATTGCCAGAGAGAATGGCCTTTGGGAAAACTTACACGTGTTTGAAGTGAGCACTTTGCACTAAAGAATGTCTCCTCTTTTTCGGTTTGCTCTGTTCAGTCTTCTTCATCCTTCATCTCGGGTGCTGGTCTCTTCGTCTGTAAAATTTTTCAAGACCGTCAAGTATCACCTACAGGTGAGAGACCTCGTCTATCGCTTCTCTATTAAATTTTTGCTCTCTCTCTCTTTTCCTACTGCCATGATAGTCTTTTGTCTATGAAAACTAGTAGGATTTCACAGCGAAAAAAGGGGAAGTTACAGTTTGATTGATTGATTGATTGATTTTATCAAACCATCACATACAAGGTACAACATACATATAAAAAATCAGTGATGTGTTTTGATGGTTTCTCCGTCGCGTGTGGGCTATCAATATTTTGAAAGTTATCAATATCTTGGAAAATGAATGCATTATGTTTCGGGGAATCAACTGGGAGAGCTACAGAGTTCAATTTGTCCATAAATGGATAACTGTAACTTATCGAAAAAGCCGTCGCTTGTTCTAGTGGCGGTGATAAAAAAAAGGATATCAGATTGATGGCCACGCCCCTTTCGCTGCCGTCATGCCGACCGTCCGCGTCCGCTGCGCCCTGCCGATGCGGATCAACCGCACACGCGCAACTCGTATCTTCCGTCACCCACGACTCATCCGGCTGTCAAAAAGATAATGTATCATACAACAAGGCGAAGTAGGTGCGTTCTTGTTTTTTTTAATAGACAACATCTTCCACAATTTCTTCAATTCTTCGTTTCATTGTTTTCACTCACTCTCGATAGCTCTCTTTTCTCCTCTCTATTTCTCTCCCAATAATTTGAGAGGAGGAAATACTTCAAAATCACCGAAACTGGACGAGAGAGTACTTTCGGACGTGATACTCTCCTATAAATCGTTATCCGTAGTGTCTCGCAAGGATACCTGCATCGTACACCATGACGTGTCGCCACGTCCCGTTCGATTTACGGACCTGGGTTGGGTTCCACGGTGGTCCATAATGCAGGTGTTCCCATTCGGTTTGCCATCTCTCACTTTCCAAGTTCTCTCCAGAACTTTTCAAACTTTTTTCCGAACAACGGGACCACTTTCAAAACCGTCAACAATCCCCCTATCCTGCAAAACAAAAATTTTGAAGTGGCATCAATTTGTGACGTGGAAATACTTCAAAATCACCGAAACTGGACGAGAGAGTACTTTCGGACGTGATACTCTCCTATAAATCGTTATCCGTAGTGTCTCGCAAGGATACCTGCATCGTACACCATGACGTGTCGCCACGCCCCGTTCGATTTACGGACCTGGGTTGGGTTCCACGGTGGTCCATAAAGCAGGTGTTCACATTTGGTTTGCCATCTCTCACTTCCCAAGTTCTCTCCAGAGCTTCTTAAACCTTTTTCTGAACAACGGAACCACTTTCAAAACCGTCAACAATCTCCCTATCCTCGAGAACAAAATTCTGAAGTGGCAATAATTTGAGACGTGGAAATACTTCAAATAACCGAAACTGGACGAGAGAGTACTTTCGGACGTGATACTCTCCTATAAATCGTTATCCGTAGTGTCTCGCAAGGATACCTGCATCGTACACCATGACGTGTCGCCACGCCCCGTTCGATTTACGGACCTGGGTTGGGTTCCACGGTGGTCCATAATGCAGGTGTTCACATTTGGTTTGCCATCTCTCACTTCCCAAGTTCTCTCCAGAGCTTCTTAAACCTTTTTCTGAACAACGGAACCACTTTCAAAACCGTCAACAATCTCCCTATCCTGGAGAACAAAATTCTGAAGTGGCATTAATTTGAGACGTGGAAATACTTCAAATAACCGAAACTGGACGAGAGAGTACTTTCGGACGTGATACTCTCCTATAAATCGTTATCCGTAGTGTCTCGCAAGGATACCTGCATCGTACACCATGACGTGTCGCCACGCCCCGTTCGATTTACGGACCTGGGTTGGGTTCCACGGTGGTCCATAATGCAGGTGTTCACATTTGGTTTGCCATCTCTCACTTTCCAAGTTCTCTCCAGAACTTTTCAAACTTTTTTCCGAACAACGGAACCACTTTCAAAACCGTCAACAATCCCCCCTATCCTGCAAAACAAAAATTTTGAAGTGGCATTAATTTGTGACGTGGAAATACTTCTAAATCACCGAAACTGGACGAGAGAGTACTTTCGGACGTGATACTCTCCTATAAATCGTTATCCGTAGTGTCTCGCAAGGATACCTGCATCGTACACCATGACGTGTCGCCACGCCCCGTTCGATTTACGGACCTGGGTTGGGTTCCACGGTGGTCCATAATGCAGGTGTTCACATTTGGTTTGCCATCTCTCACTTCCCAAGTTCTCTCCAGAGCTTCTTAAACCTTTTTCTGAACAACGGAACCACTTTCAAAACCGTCAACAATCTCCCTATCCTGGAGAACAAAATTCTGAAGTGGCATTAATTTGAGACGTGGAAATACTTCAAATAACCGAAACTGGACGAGAGAGTACTTTCGGACGTGATACTCTCCTATAAATCGTTATCCGTAGTGTCTCGCAAGGATACCTGCATCGTACACCATGACGTGTCGCCACGCCCCGTTCGATTTACGGACCTGGGTTGGGTTCCACGGTGGTCCATAATGCAGGTGTTCACATTTGGTTTGCCATCTCTCACTTTCCAAGTTCTCTCCAGAACTTTTCAAACTTTTTTCCGAACAACGGAACCACTTTCAAAACCGTCAACAATCCCCCTATCCTGCAAAACAAAAATTTTGAAGTGGCATTAATTTGTGACGTGGAAATACTTCTAAATCACCGAAACTGGACGAGAGAGTACTTTCGGACGTGATACTCTCCTATAAATCGTTATCCGTAGTGTCTCGCAAGGATACCTGCATCGTACACCATGACGTGTCGCCACGCCCCGTTCGATTTACGGACCTGGGTTGGGTTCCACGGTGGTCCATAATGCAGGTGTTCACATTTGGTTTGCCATCTCTCACTTCCCAAGTTCTCTCCAGAGCTTCTTAAACATTTTTCTGAACAACGGAACCACTTTCAAAACCGTCAACAATCTCCCTATCCTGGAGAACAAAATTCTGAAGTGGCATTAATTTGAGACGTGGAAATACTTCAAATAACCGAAACTGGACGAGAGAGTACTTTCGGACGTGATACTCTCCTATAAATCGTTATCCGTAGTGTCTCGCAAGGATACCTGCATCGTACACCATGACGTGTCGCCACGCCCCGTTCGATTTACGGACCTGGGTTGGGTTCCACGGTGGTCCATAATGCAGGTGTTCCCATTCGGTTTGCCATCTCTCACTTTCCAAGTTCTCTCCAGAACTTTTCAAACTTTTTTCCGAACAACGGAACCACTTTCAAAACCGTCAACAATCCCCCTATCCTGCAAAACAAAAATTTTGAAGTGGCATTAATTTGTGACGTGGAAATACTTCTAAATCACCGAAATTGGTAGAATGATTCATAAGACTGATATCAGCGCACACCCCAAATTTCAGCATCATAGCCTCAGGACGAACCGAGATATGAATTACAGTTTTTCGAAAACAAGTTTGTACTCATTCCCCTTTGGCGAGAAGAGTTGCGATTATCTCGTCTCTACTTTTTTCCCTTGGCAAAGACAAGAAACCGACATTCGAGCTCACACTCTCCAAAACAACGCTGCAATCATGCAACGAATTACCCTATTGCCAGAGAGAATGGCCTTTGGGAAAACTTACACGTGTTTGAAGTGAGCACTTTGCACTAAAGAATGTCTCCTCTTTTTCGGTTTGCTCTGTTCAGTCTTCTTCATCCTTCATCTCGGGTGCTGGTCTCTTCGTCTGTAAAATTTTTCAAGACCGTCAAGTATCACCTACAGGTGAGAGACCTCGTCTATCGCTTCTCTATTAAATTTTTGCTCTCTCTCTCTTTTCCTACTGCCATGATAGTCTTTTGTCTATGAAAACTAGTAGGATTTCACAGCGAAAAAAGGGGAAGTTACAGTTTGATTGATTGATTGATTGATTTTATCAAACCATCACATACAAGGTACAACATACATATAAAAAATCAGTGATGTGTTTTGATGGTTTCTCCGTCGCGTGTGGGCTATCAATATTTTGAAAGTTATCAATATCTTGGAAAATGAATGCATTATGTTTCGGGGAATCAACTGGGAGAGCTACAGAGTTCATTTTGTCCATAAATGGATAACTGTAACTTATCGAAAAAGCCGTCGCTTGTTCTAGTGGCGGTGATAAAAAAAAGGATATCAGATTGATGGCCACGCCCCTTTCGCTGCCGTCATGCCGACCGTCCGCGTCCGCTGCGCCCTGCCGATGCGGATCAACCGCACACGCGCAACTCGTATCTTCCGTCACCCACGACTCATCCGGCTGTCAAAAAGATAATGTATCATACAACAAGGCGAAGTAGGTGCGTTCTTGTTTTTTTTTAATAGACAACATCTTCCACAATTTCTTCAATTCTTCGTTTCATTGTTTTCACTCACTCTCGATAGCTCTCTTTTCTCCTCTCTATTTCTCTCCCAATAATTTGAGAGGAGGAAATACTTCAAAATCACCGAAACTGGACGAGAGAGTACTTTCGGACGTGATACTCTCCTATAAATCGTTATCCGTAGTGTCTCGCAAGGATACCTGCATCGTACACCATGACGTGTCGCCACGTCCCGTTCGATTTACGGACCTGGGTTGGGTTCCACGGTGGTCCATAATGCAGGTGTTCCCATTCGGTTTGCCATCTCTCACTTTCCAAGTTCTCTCCAGAACTTTTCAAACTTTTTTCCGAACAACGGGACCACTTTCAAAACCGTCAACAATCCCCCTATCCTGCAAAACAAAAATTTTGAAGTGGCATCAATTTGTGACGTGGAAATACTTCAAAATCACCGAAACTGGACGAGAGAGTACTTTCGGACGTGATACTCTCCTATAAATCGTTATCCGTAGTGTCTCGCAAGGATACCTGCATCGTACACCATGACGTGTCGCCACGCCCCGTTCGATTTACGGACCTGGGTTGGGTTCCACGGTGGTCCATAATGCAGGTGTTCACATTTGGTTTGCCATCTCTCACTTCCCAAGTTCTCTCCAGAGCTTCTTAAACCTTTTTCTGAACAACGGAACCACTTTCAAAACCGTCAACAATCTCCCTATCCTGGAGAACAAAATTCTGAAGTGGCATTAATTTGAGACGTGGAAATACTTCAAATAACCGAAACTGGACGAGAGAGTACTTTCGGACGTGATACTCTCCTATAAATCGTTATCCGTAGTGTCTCGCAAGGATACCTGCATCGTACACCATGACGTGTCGCCACGCCCCGTTCGATTTACGGACCTGGGTTGGGTTCCACGGTGGTCCATAATGCAGGTGTTCACATTTGGTTTGCCATCTCTCACTTCCCAAGTTCTCTCCAGAGCTTCTTAAACCTTTTTCTGAACAACGGAACCATTTTCAAAACCGTCAACAATCTCCCTATCCTCGAGAACAAAATTCTGAAGTGGCAATAATTTGAGACGTGGAAATACTTCAAATAACCGAAACTGGACGAGAGAGTACTTTCGGACGTGATACTCTCCTATGAATCGTTATCCGTAGTGTCTCGCAAGGATACCTGCATCGTACACCATGACGTGTCGCCACGCCCCGTTCGATTTACGGACCTGGGTTGGGTTCCACGGTGGTCCATAATGCAGGTGTTCCCATTCGGTTTGCCATCTCTCACTTTCCAAGTTCTCTCCAGAACTTTTCAAACTTTTTTCCGAACAACGGGACCACTTTCAAAACCGTCAACAATCCCCCTATCCTGCAAAACAAAAATTTTGAAGTGGCATCAATTTGTGACGTGGAAATACTTCAAAATCACCGAAACTGGACGAGAGAGTACTTTCGGACGTGATACTCTCCTATGAATCGTTATCCGTAGTGTCTCGCAAGGATACCTGCATCGTACACCATGACGTGTCGCCACGCCCCGTTCGATTTACGGACCTGGGTTGGGTTCCACGGTGGTCCATAATGCAGGTGTTCCCATTCGGTTTGCCATCTCTCACTTTCCAAGTTCTCTCCAGAACTTTTCAAACTTTTTTCCGAACAACGGGACCACTTTCAAAACCGTCAACAATCCCCCTATCCTGCAAAACAAAAATTTTGAAGTGGCATCAATTTGTGACGTGGAAATACTTCAAAATCAACGAAACTGGACGAGAGAGTACTTTCGGACGTGATACTCTCCTATGAATCGTTATCCGTAGTGTCTCGCAAGGATACCTGCATCGTACACCATGACGTGTCGCCACGCCCCGTTCGATTTACGGACCTGGGTTGGGTTCCACGGTGGTCCATAATGCAGGTGTTCACATTTGGTTTGCCATCTCTCACTTCCCAAGTTCTCTCCAGAGCTTCTTAAACCTTTTTCTGAACAACGGAACCATTTTCAAAACCGTCAACAATCTCCCTATCCTCGAGAACAAAATTCTGAAGTGGCAATAATTTGAGACGTGGAAATACTTCAAATAACCGAAACTGGACGAGAGAGTACTTTCGGACGTGATACTCTCCTATGAATCGTTATCCGTAGTGTCTCGCAAGGATACCTGCATCGTACACCATGACGTGTCGCCACGCCCCGTTCGATTTACGGACCTGGGTTGGGTTCCACGGTGGTCCATAATGCAGGTGTTCCCATTCGGTTTGCCATCTCTCACTTTCCAAGTTCTCTCCAGAACTTTTCAAACTTTTTTCCGAACAACGGGACCACTTTCAAAACCGTCAACAATCCCCCTATCCTGCAAACAAAAATTTTGAAGTGGCATCAATTTGTGACGTGGAAATACTTCAAAATCACCGAAACTGGACGAGAGAGTACTTTCGGACGTGATACTCTCCTATGAATCGTTATCCGTAGTGTCTCGCAAGGATACCTGCATCGTACACCATGACGTGTCGCCACGCCCCGTTCGATTTACGGACCTGGGTTGGGTTCCACGGTGGTCCATAATGCAGGTGTTCCCATTCGGTTTGCCATCTCTCACTTTCCAAGTTCTCTCCAGAACTTTTCAAACTTTTTTCCGAACAACGGGACCACTTTCAAAACCGTCAACAATCCCCCTATCCTGCAAAACAAAAATTTTGAAGTGGCATCAATTTGTGACGTGGAAATACTTCAAAATCAACGAAACTGGACGAGAGAGTACTTTCGGACGTGATACTCTCCTATGAATCGTTATCCGTAGTGTCTCGCAAGGATACCTGCATCGTACACCATGACGTGTCGCCACGTCCCGTTCGATTTACGGACCTGGGTTGGGTTCCACGGTGGTCCATAATGCAGGTGTTCCCATTCGGTTTGCCATCTCTCACTTTCCAAGTTCTCTCCAGAACTTTTCAAACTTTTTTCCGAACAACGGGACCACTTTCAAAACCGTCAACAATCCCCCTATCCTGCAAAACAAAAATTTTCAAGTGGCATCAATTTGTGACGTGGAAATACTTCAAAATCACCGAAACTGGACGAGAGAGTACTTTCGGACGTGATACTCTCCTATGAATCGTTATCCGTAGTGTCTCGCAAGGATACCTGCATCGTACACCATGACGTGTCGCCACGCCCCGTTCGATTTACGGACCTGGGTTGGGTTCCACGGTGGTCCATAATTCAGGTGTTCACATTTGGTTTGCTACCTCTCACTTCCCAAGTTCTCTCCAGAGTTTCTTAAACCTTTTTCTGAACAACGGAACCACTTTCAAAACCGTCAACAATCTCCCTATCCTGGAGAACAAAATTCTGAAGTGGCATTAATTTGAGACGTGGAAATACTTCAAATAACCGAAACTGGACGAGAGAGTACTTTCGGACGTGATACTCTCCTATGAATCGTTATCCGTAGTGTCTCGCAAGGATACCTGCATCGTACACCATGACGTGTCGCCACGCCCCGTTCGATTTACGGACCTGGGTTGGGTTCCACGGTGGTCCATAATGCAGGTGTTCCCATTCGGTTTGCCATCTCTCACTTTCCAAGTTCTCTCCAGAACTTTTCAAACTTTTTTCCGAACAACGGAACCACTTTCAAAACCGTCAACAATCTCCCTATCCTGGAGAACAAAATTCTGAAGTGGCATTAATTTGAGACGTGGAAATACTTCAAATAACCGAAACTGGACGAGAGAAGTCACTGACATCGTCGAGAAGACTTACGAAGCGAAAAGAAGATGGGCT
>CAVOJK010000341.1:0-16599 GCA_963695495.1 Hololepta plana | reverse complement strand
ATCAAAGGAAAACAAAAGAGAATAGAGAATTCCGTGGAAAAATTTGGGGGTGCACACTCTCTCACAAGCGGAAGGATTTTTTCTTCCATGATATTTCATCCGTATCCTCTCTTCTCTCTGATGGAATGACTCAGGTCAGCTGATGAGACATTTCTCCCGTCTTCTCTCTTTTGCTTTCTTTTAACGTGATCTCTCTTTTTCTCTCCTTCTCTTCCTCTCTCATCGATTCTATTCTCTTCTTTTTCTTTCTGTCTCTACATCCTACCAAGAAAAGAAGTTAACGCCGGAGGAATACAAAATTGTATCTCGAGAGCTCACCAAGGAGATGAGAAGGCAAAGTGTTGGTATTTGAGTGTGGAAATTTTCGTTGTTCCGTGCAAAATCACGAGCCTCTACATCCGATGAGTTTCCAATTCCTCGAAGGTCATCTCAAGAAATCACCTTCGTCATGATGTTCTTATCGTAGTAATACCGTAGTGCACGACTCAGCTTATCGTAGTTCATATTGGGCTTGCTGAAACATTCGTGCATTTTGCTATATGATCAAAAATGTTGGGAATGGGAGCATTCTTCCTCTCGAGGAACTGCAGTTCTATTTCGGAAAAGTGCAGCGTTACTTTCATTTCCGCCGTATGAATCAGATCGATCTACATCAGACTATGGAAATTGAATGTTTTTGGTGAGAGATCAAGAGCCATGGAAAACCAGGCAGTGGAAATATAACGAACCTTTTTCTTTCTCCCCACTTGCGCGCCACTTCATCGTGATCGACCAGCTTGAACTCTCCAGAACCGCCTTCCCATACGATACAGTGCGAATGCGAAGCGGAGTCTGCCAGCAACTCCAGGAGAAACTGCCACAGCTGAATCTGCCCTGAGCCGAGAACTGCAACTACATTGTCATTACATTGAGTCAATGCTTGTAACAAAGTTCCGATCTTTCTTCGAAAAGTGAACTTTCAACGGAAAGTCTAAACAGCGTCTAGTTCTTACTTCGGCCAGCTATGATATTTCCCCTCGTATCATATGTGCACAAGAGGAGCACACCATGGTCGCTATTCTATGAGTAACAGTGAGAGAAGGAACGCTCTGTCCTTGGAGCACCATGCTTCAATCACCGGAAACAACTTCCGAAATTCATTTGTTTACGCTAGATTTCTTATTCATCCAAGAATGGTCGTTTATCTAGATGAACTACGAATACAAGTTCATGACTTTCCAGTTCTCATAGAATTGTACCGTTTGTTTATTCTGAAATATTCTGGAGACATCACGCGCTTGTGAAGAACAAAATGGAACATTCTATCATACCGTCACAAAATAACTTGGCGATTTGTGCAAAAACGGCAACTCAAATGGTCTATCAAAGACCAAGTCACTGTAGCGGAGCGCAGAGTGGTGTGAACTACTCGGCGCTAAACTCGCGTAGAATGCAATTTCGAATTTCGTTTGCATTTGAAGAAATGTAGAGCAACAAATTCCTGAACGTTGAGAAAGTGAATGAGTCTCATCTCTCCAGTATGCAGCAAGTTGTGCTCCGAGTTTCATGAATTTTGCGCTTAGTAATTTCAAGACGGTGTTATAACATATATGTATTTATATAGCATCTATATATAGCATCGGGAATAGGTAATAATGCCAGCTTCCTCTATCTTTCTCATTTTCAGAGTCCGAGCACATGACGATTGGGGGCTGTATCGGCAAACCAAAACCGCAAAGATAAGTACATACCCTAAGGACACCTATGGGCACGTACTGCTGATCAGTGGAGCCCCTGGAGAGAGCCCCACTCATAGAAGGTCGGGAGTTGCACAATTGGGTGGTCAAAAGCGTCAGAATTAGTGCTGCGATAATTCCGAGTTTTCATGTGATAACAGGTCGTAGATTCATTATCAGATGTGATATTCCTGTTCGTTGAGAAGAAAAGAATTTGGATTCAAGGTTCAAGAGAAAACAATCTGTTAGCACATCGAGTTACTCATTACAGTCGGCCGAGAGCCGTAAGTCCGCGTCCGGCTACAGTTGAGACAGGAGAACGGCCGAGAAAAGACCGATTTTTGCATTGAGTAACTCATAGAATGAGACATGAAAGGGCCTGGTAGCTTGTCTCATTCGGACTCTGTCGGACATACGGCTCTCGGTCGACTATACCGCCGTATTATCCGCTGTGGCAGTCCACCCGGTCACAATGAGTTACAACGCAGGCCTAAGGTATGAATTCAACTACGAGCGCATTTCTATTCTGACGCAGTAATAATGTAACCATTCTCATAATCTGCCCTCGGAGACTGACTAATGCGTCTTTTATCTGCCTGATCAAGAAGTCTACATCTATCCGTCCCTCGACAAAGAGCAATCGGATTATCGAAGGCATAATCAAACTTTTCAAAAAGCAGTGCATCATTCAAAAAGCGCTGGCTGCGTTATGAGCTCGCGCATCGGCATCACATGATTTGCAACCTTGAGTATTCTAGGCCGTTCACAATGGAATGGCGATGATCACAACTTTCGCTGCTCGTTCTCAATTAGAATTTCAACGATGTTGTGCTTCTTTCAAGTCAATGTGACAGCCATTGATTGAAAACAGAAAGTCCGAATGACTTTTGCACGCATGGCAAGAAAATGCTGGATAAGCTAGCTGGGCTGCGATTTTCTCCGCTGAACGAAAGTGTGGCATGCGAGAACCTCGCACGGCATCTGCCTGTCACCTCACCTTGGGCGGGAATCTTCGTCAACAGTGCCGTGTATGCGTGTGATCCTGAAATTTGATATAACTGGCATACATGGACTTATTCTCTTCTGTCCTTCTTTCCCTGCGTCCTTGCACTCATCCTCCAGATTTCGAGCTTCAATGTTTGTGCTTGTTGAAATCTCTTCTCAACCCACTCGAGACTATTGTCAATGTTACCACGTTGAAGGAATCAGCAGACGACTCAAATCAGTAAGATGAAGAGTCTGGGACTACTCTCCAGTCCAGCGTTACATCCCTCACGTCCTCAAGCTTCACACCGATTCGGGATGAGGACATAGAAGTTGAAAGATAGAGAGAGAGAGAGAGAGAGAGAGAGAGAGAGAGAGAGAGAGAGAGAAGAGGGAGAGAAAGAGAGAGAGAGAGAGAGAGAGAGAGAGAGAGAGAGAGAGAGAGAGAGAGGGAGAGGAAGAGAGATAGAGAGAATCCGAATGGCGGTGAAAAAGAGAGAGGCAGAGAGGGAAAATAGGAGGCAGAAGTAGAAGCTTTTAAGAGACACCGTCGCTCGATTAGGACTCAAAATGCTATGCCTCCGTTTCTACCTGTCTCGCTCTGCTTCCTCAACATCTTGTCCCCTTTCTTATTTTCCTCTGCTTCACATCTCTTACGCCTCAATCGGTCGGAGGGCGATGTGGGGGACGAGGAGAGAGAAGACCGAGCAAGAAGTAGTTATCGGTGCTAAGCAGGCATGTAATACGAGATATGTGCTTTGGGTTATGCGCTTGAAGAGATACATCCACACTCAAATTAGCCCCTTTTAAAGGATCCCGCGTGAAGAAAATCAAGTATGACTCATATCATCTGGAATGACGTTCTGAGCAAAATCTGCTATTCGAAAAAATTCTAGGGTCTACCGTATACCCAAACTGGGCATGGGCATAAAAGCGCGATTTCCGTTGTATAGCGTCTGAGAGGAACACTTAATAGTTCAGCCGATAGAGCTCTCCTAGCCCATTACAACGATATGCTTACCTTCCTTGTACGACAATTCTCCGATTTATGGCAACTGAAAAACCACGTTGATTACTGTAGTGAGCGCAAAAGTGAGGCTACCGTAACCCGAGAGGTTTTTCTGTTGCCATAAATCGGAGAATTGTCGTACAAGAAATGTAAGCATATCGTTGTGACGGGCTAGGAGAGCTCTATCGTCTGAACTGTTGATTTTTACTCTCAGACGCTATACAACGGAAATCGTGTTTTATGCTCGTGCCCAGTTTGAGTATACGGTAGACCCTAGAATTTTTTTGACTAGCAGATTTTGCTCAGAACGTCATTCTAGATGATATGAGCCATACTTGATTTTCTTCACGCGGGATCCTTTAAGAAGGTGAAGTGGTCAAGTATTCCTACGAATCGCTGGAATGATTTTTCTTCGGATAGTGTGGAGTACAAGAAAAGAGTACTCCACGAGTATGTCCACTCTATACGTCACTCATTTGTCTTCTTTCGTGGACCTTTTGCCCTGGACTTGTAATTGGTTGTTTAGACGCGCAAGAGTGGAAGAAAGAGACGATTTGACAGATGAGTGGATGATCTCTTAGCCTTCGCAGTTTACACTCTAACCTCCGTTCTATCCAACCTTACTCTGGTTCACAATTGAACTCGTGCCGAATTTCCAAAATTTCAGTCAAGAGATTGGAAAAAACATAGTTTCCTTCACGCTGTGATAAAAAATGACCTTTGTCTTCGAATAAGTCGGAATATCTTATCTCCTAGTGTACAATCTGTGAAATTCTCGGGATTGTCCTTATCAATATTCTCGGAGTACCCTAAGATCCAGTTCAGCAGAAGAAATATTAATGCAAGCATTGGATTCTAATATCGAATTTCGCGCCAGTATACTCAACCATATTGTTCAGTGAAATCTGGTAATGCTTGCTAACTGAATTTTTTGTCAAACTAATTTTCTCGAAATGAAAAAGATCGGTGCCATCTGTATAACTTGTCTTGCGTTTTTTAGTGAAACTAGAACATAATTGTTCAAGGTAAGAAGAACAAACCATGGTTTACACTCCGACTGGAATCGGCTTCGGCTATGGCAACAGTGGACGTAGATGAGGCTGATGAAGTGAATGAAACCGCGTCCGATGAATGCGAGGACACGCCGAGTGGAATGTCCTCTGATCCACCCCAACTGGAGCCGCCTGCTTTCGACGCACCATCATATGAAGCTGAAATTCTATTTTCTGTGAATCGGAGCGAATGTCGCCGTAAGTAAAGACGGCATTGGTGAGTATGGAGATACAGTGATCGACAACAACGAACTTGCGGGCACAAGACGGCTGAGCCGGAACATTCATCGTGAAGGGACTGCCTCCAGATGGGAGAGGAGCTTCTCCTCCTCCTTCTCGTCCTCCAATCGTCTGGCTGTGCTCGTTCATCGTCGTCGCAGCGAGCAGCACACGACTTCCGTCCGGTGCATTGTCCCCCGCTCCCCGTATGTGTATGGCTGCGCCGGAAGAGCTCCCCACCTCTTCTCAGCGACATAACGACACATTCGACAAGCACACACGCACATACGACTCAACTCGTTCACTCCACCAAGTCACATTACCACTTCCTGTCTATTTCAACCATGACCACTTTACTCAACAACAGAAAAATGAAGACTCACTCAAGTTCGTGTACATCGAAGATCGAAATTGCGAGCGTTATAGGACTGCGCTCAACGAAACTGCAGAGTACAGATCGTAGCGGAGATTTCGAGAGTTGGAGAGTGTGTACACCACTGGAGCACTCTGGCCCTACTTGTCTACGTCTCTCTTTATACATTCTCTTCTCCGCTATTCTCTCTTGTATGCTTCACCTGAGTCCTCTCCCTGCTCCGGCAAGGAGGAAAAGACCCGACACCACGCCCTTACCGTAGTGCGGAGAAGTCGTAAGGAGGGGCACGAGTGAGAGAGAGGAAGAAAGAGAGAGATACCAATATGGAGAGAGGGGCAAAGGGAGTGTGTGTGAAGAAGAACGACGAAGGATTGACACGGAGGGTGGAAATCTATGAAAACGTGAGCGACGATGCAGAGAAGAGCTTCTGACATGACATTCATGCCAATATTCTCCCTAATGCAAATGTACTCTCTCTGAAACATAGTTGGACATTTCAGACATTACATGACAACTGATGTGATCAGATAATCAGCCGCCAAAAATACTCGACACTCCTGCACATCATCTCGACACACAAATTTTCTAAAAATCAAATTTATCACAGCTGTTCAGGAATCATAAATATGGTACATGATGAATGACAGCTTTTATACATAATGTTTTCCACCGAAGTTACAGTCATGGGTTAACCCAAATGTGCGGTTTTTGGAAAATGTTTCATTCTTAAGAATACAGATGAATGGTTGACTTTGGTAATGATGACGTGATATTTATCTCCTCATGGCCTGACTTCGTGAGTTCGGTAAAGGAAGTTGATTCCCGACATAAGAGCGATTAGAAGTTGACGAAATTTTTGAGAAACTATTAAATTGATTCTGGAGAAAACATCTCAAGACTGGACGAACTCGAATCATCAGCAATCACACGGAGTTCAGGAGCATCGCCACATAGAATGGGATGGAGAAAGAAAACAAGAAGATTGTCGATGAGACTTTTTGAGAAACTCATTACGTCGATAGAGATTGGAAACTAACGTGGAGCTAATCACTTGTGAAAAATTTTGATGACGGGAAGTCACGGGAAGACAGTCTCTGAAAAGTTCATGCTTCAGTGTGATTCCCAGTGCCTGCTTGATTCGTAGTAGACACAACTTCGCGCCATTACGACACTCCGGTGACATGAGAGTGAAATTCAGAAAGCCGTGAGGTACAGCTGGCACTATATCGAGAGATACGATGTTGCCACCAGCAGAACGCATGCGGCGAGCGAATGCGATAGAGTCATCAAGAAGAGGGTCGAGGTGACATGCCTGAGAGAAAATTGTTCACGAAACGATTGTGCAGCTTTTGTGATGTGTGCGGAGAAAAAAGAGAAAAGACTGACAACCATGTACATGGGCGGCAGCTGCCTGAGGTCGTCATCGCTGGCATACATGGGAGAAACGAGCGGCTCGCGCGGCACGGCGCCTCGACTCAGCATCTCCAGCATGTTCGATCGACGTTCAACGCAATCCTGATCCAACAATGATCCATCTCTGAGTTGCGGCATGTCCACTCTGATCTCCAGAGGAGTGCGATTGAATTTAGCTCTGCGCCCACCTCGTTCTCGTCCTCGCCATCAGCAGAACCGTGACCGCGCACAGTCGATGGCATCCGCTCAAGTTTTTGTTTCTCGGCGTTGCGATTGGGTCGATCGAGCAATCGGATAGATTGTCGAGCGCGTGTCCGGCCGCGAGCGCCGCCGTGTCCACCAGATTTTGGCTCAGAGAACGCTTGTGAGACTGAAGAATATTGTCTTTTCTGTTCACGTTGAAAATACTGGATTTTCCATAATAATTCTGCGCCAGCTGAAATTCTCCCGAATACATTCTCTATACTTACCACGGGTTGCGGAAGATTGCCAGTGAAATTCTGGCTGGAAACACTCGAAGCGACACTGCGCTGTGCAGTGAGTGGAGATGATGGGTTCGATCGCGCTGAGGCGTGGATGGAGGACGCTTCCTGCTCGCTCACTACGACCATCTCGGGAATGCTCCCCTCGTCCGCCTCCTCAGCCGTTTCCTCTACACGCTGTCGTCGCTCATCATCACGTTCCTGTAAAAGGGTGAAGTTTTGTTCGAGGTGATACCTCAATTCTGTTAAATTTTACTCTTGTCTATGTCATCGGACAGAAAGCAAGGTATTGGGGAATGTGCCGATCACCCACAGACCCAGCATACCCAGTGAACTTTTTAACAGTGCAATCATTTGAATCAAAGGTGCAACATTCAATACAAGTGAAGATTGTCCATTGAGCTTTCAAAATAAGTTTCACGACTTTTAATGGATTTCAGTGGAGCTTGAAAGCTGCGCAATCAGCGGTTTGGTAGAATACTGGGTCAACGTGGGTCAGACGGGTCGACAGTTGGTGCGTTTTCAATCAAATCCGAGACCCGAGAAGATGGAAAATTGTCATGGGACGGGGAAAGCGCTCAGAGGCAACCTTGTTCCGATGGGAGACCGTTTCCCTCAAGTTTGTGATCGATGAGCGAGGAACAAAAACTGACCCTCTCGTGACTGGGTGATTCTGGAGATACTCCACAAGTCCGTTATCGAAGCACGAAGAGAGTTGAATTTGGAGTGGGTCGTATCCGATCTGGAATTTTTTTGTAAACACTGATAGTCCATTGAGAACTAGTGGAATGCCGGTAAAGGGTGCTGGGCGGAAGGTTGGAAGAGGGTGGATAAGGGCAATTGTGCAGAACAGCACGAGCATTTCAGAACGAGTTTTTTTTTACATTTGGTGGTTAGTTGCTCAAGCTTTTTTGCAGTTTTGTACTATTGTGATTCTTCTGCAGGTTCGGGCGATTTTCCTCTTGTATAGTAATCACCGGTCCAGTTTCATGTTCTGAATTCACCTGCACCGAGTTGACACTCATATTATCGTCTTCGTCGCTCTCATCTTCTTCTGTCTCTTTTCCAAGCTCGTCGTCTTTATTTTGATTCTGATCCGTCTGCAAAAAAAGCTGCTTCAATACTCAGAGACCAATTCTGGAGTAAAATTATATTTTATCATCTGATTCTGAGATCATACTCACACTATACTCACTTTACTCACAGTTTTTTTCGCTTCCGACGTTGTTGCAGAATTATGACAATCCTGAGCAATCTGCACTAGCGAGACAATCGATTGAGAGCCTCCCTTCAACATTCAGAGATAATAATTCTAAAACTGATTCCTAATGGAAATACATGTCCCTCTTTCTCTCTCTTCCCTTCTCTCCTTCCCTCTCTCACCCCCTACCTCTCTCTCTTTCGTACGCTCCCCCTCCCTCTCCTTTCCTCTCCCCCTCTCTTTCTTTCTCCCTCTTTCTGCTCTCTTTCTCTTTTCTCTCTGCTCTTTCGTTTGTCTTTCTCTCTAAATTTTTGATCATGAAAAGAAGAAAATCGGTGACTGAGACTGACAGCAAAGTCGATCTTCTGAGTGCGTTGAACGCGTTCCACATATTCTTGGAGAGACTTATGCCCTTTCGCTTCTCCATTGATTGCAGTTTCATCCAGGGACCGATCGCATGCTGCACCGCCCGTGTACGCTCAAGATGATTGGGTATATATGGATGTACTCTCGTTGTTTCAATAGCTGTTGTTCTAAAGGATCCCGCGTGAAAAAAAATCAAGTATGGCTCATATCGCCTGGAACGACGTTCTGAGAAAGTTCTGCTAGTCAAAAAATTTCTAGGGTCCACCGTATACCCAAGCTGGCATGGGCATAAAAGCGCGATTTCCGTTGTATAGCGTCTGAGAGGAACATACAATAGTTCAGACGATGAAGCTCTCTTCGCCCGTCGCAAACGATATGCTTATCTTTCTTGTACGACAATTCTCCGATTCATGGCAACGGAAAAACCACGTTGATTACTGTAGTGAGCGCAAAAGTGAGGCTACCGTAACCCGAGAGGTTTTTCTGTTGCCATAAATGGCAGAATTGTCGTACAAGAAAGGTAAGCATATCGTTGTGACGGGCTAAGAGAGCTCTATCATTTGAACTATTGAATGTTTCTTTCAGACGCTATACAGCGGAAATCGCGCTTTTATGCCCATGCCCAGTTTGGGTATACGGTAGACCCTAAAAATTTTTTGACTTGCAGAGGTTTCTCAGAACGTCGTTCCAGACGATATGAGCCATTCTTGATTTTCTCCACGCGGGATCCTTTAAAACCACTGCATAATCTGGAGTAACAAAGAACCGCTGTGAGAAGTGATAATTGTGCAACACGGAATCAATAGAAAAGACCCACTGAGCTTTCATCAGCTCTCAACATTATCGTTCATACATGAGCACGGTCGTTCCAAGAACGTCACAACCCCTTTTTGGGTCCTAAATTTCAATTGTCAGGACCCTCTTTTTAGTCATATTCAGCCTGTCATGACACCTTTCAACTCTGTTTTAGGCTGTGTCATGACCCTTTTTGGAAACTTTGGAACGATGGCTGCCCATGTATGTTATCGGTTTACAGAATTGACTTCGCTACTGAGAACTCTGTCTAGCTGGAGACGATAAGATAAAGATGATTCAGAGCACAGTAACCTTTTGTTTTCCATCTACGTGAGCGAGTTGAGAGAATAGAAAACACGTGGAAGAATGTGCGAAAAAAGTGCGGACAAGATTGGAAATTACTAACCAGCAACGCAGCGCAGAACGATGCCCATGTGCAACAGAGGATCCATCATACTGAGCAAACGTGACGGTGATGGGAGATACTGTAGAATAAAGATATCAACAGGAGCGAAACCAACCGCATATTGATTCCGAGTACTGAAAACAAAAAGGAAAAAAAGAAAAGGTCAAAAAGATCTGATTTGTCTACGATGATGTTGTGATATTGATATTATATTATATTCATATGATATTCAGATGTTTCGGCAAGAGGAAAATTGGTGATATCAAACCCTAGAACTGGGCTCGGTAACGCGAGCGGCGTTATGTGTTTGATGATGGAGAAAAGTGAGAAACATGAGACGATTTCTGAGAGAATGGGAAATAGGTGGGAATGAGTGGAACCTAGAATTTCAAAAATATTCTACGGATTTGGAGATTTGCACCACTGTTCCCATATTCAATGACCTTCACCACGCAAATTTTCGAAGAGATTGGTTGACAGGTTGGCGAGAAAATATTTTTTTAGTGGAACTACTCAAATTTTTCACTTTTTCCGAAAATTTTCAATTTGCTGGTAATCGCTCACATTCCGTTTTTGCAATTGGGAATTTTTTCTCTGACTAGAGAAGACTCAAAATTCAGATTTTCGAAGGTATAGAATTGTCAAAAACTCTTGGTATTGTCAGCAGAACTTCTCGAAGTTGAAAATCTAACTTCGCTAAATGGAATTTTGGATTACATGTTCTACGGCCATATTGAAGAGCTCAAAAAATGACGCTAGAAAATGTATTCTGTTAGTCTAGTGATTTTCGTTTGTAATGTAACTTCTTTCGAAAACCGCAAAAAACCTTGGTTTTCCAACTTTGGAAAATCGTATATCGCTTCAAACAGGTTTAAACTTTTTGAACTTTTGTGACAGGGTTTCTGACGTCAAAATTAACTCATAAAAAATCGACACTCAAAATTTTGAAAACCGGCTGAAAAAAATTTTCGACCCGGAAACGGAGATTTCTGTGTTCACACGGCAATTCAAAACACGTGAACGCGCTAACGTTTGTACAGAAATTGCCTCGGCTGTCGAGCCAGAAGTGTGATATAAGCAGATAGGTCCCACACGGAATATACGGTAGCGTCGCAGCGTGTAGCATTAGTTTCGCAATTTTTTGGCAAATTGCCATGCACACGCAAGACGATGAGAGCATGGAAATGAAGAGAGTCATGGTGTGTGGTGCAGAGAGTGCAGAGAGTGCGTGATGCATGGTGTGCTGCATGGTGTAGATGGTGCATGGTGCATTTAACATATTTTCCGTGTGGGCTCTTTTCTTGGCATCTTGCCCAACGAGGGCAAGCTCACTAGCGCTCTGAATTGCCGTGTGTTCATCAAACAGTGAATGAACAGGAGACTCACTTTTTCGTATTCAGCGTAGAAATTCAGTTTGGACACAACTGAGGAATTCCGAAATTGGTCGATTCCTGCATTTCTTACAGCCAGTTAACGAAAAACGCGAAAAAAACAGGCAAAAAAGGATAACGAGAGTGTTTATTTCACTCTCGTCATTCTTCCTGAGTTCTATTCATGTTTTTGGAATCTACAGACCAAATGCTCTCATTCGAGATACTACATGACGTACTTATATGAGAGCATTTCTGAGAGAATCAAACTCGGTGCGACATAGAATTTTTTTATTTTTTTATCGACTTGAAAAGTTGACTATAGGTAAATCATACCCGTAGAAAACGATGAGCAAAGTTTCAGAGCTCTAGGAAAATTGATTACAGAGTTACAGTATCTTGAATGAAGGTGCTCAAAAGTGCCTGTAATGACCAGGGCTCGCACAAATCAACATAACTTAAGAAATAATGAAGCGATTGACCAAAGGTTTTTTTCGTTCGATAGAGAAATCATGTGGGCACGTTTTTTATCTTGTTGAAAATTTTTTCATGAGTCGTTGATAAGTAATAATTTTTTGAAGTCAATTTTTTTGTGGCTCGGAACGAAATATATCGCAGAAACCGCTACGGCAGAAATGTAGAGCGTAAAATTCTGTGCAAGACCGCCTAAACCATCTACCGGGGGAATACCGTTAAACGGAGAAAATCTCAAAAAAGTGACAAAATCGATAAAAAATGAGTGAAAATGAACTTTCAGCTCTCATAAGTCAGGATTGAGTAGACTTAGAGAAACCAAATTGCACAGTAATGTTTGTCATCAAACACTGAATCGTTTGATATACAACACAATGGGTTTTGAGAAAAAAAGTTTTTCGATTTTTTCCGGTTGCCAGCTCCAGAAAACCGAAAATCCATTTATCGCAAACATCGCACACGCTCAAACGTAGAACCAGGATCCCTCCACATCATTTCAATATGCGTCATTCACGGGAATATCGTTAAACTGCGAAAATCACAGAACACTGACGAAAACCGATAGAAAATATGTGAAACCGGTTTTTCGGTTTCCATAACTTCTCACGTTGATGACTTGTAGGGTTAAAAATACACAGTTTTGATGTGGCTGAGGCGCTGAGTTGTTTGATATACAACAAGATGGGTTTTGTGAGAAATTTTTTTTCGATTTTTCCGGTAGCCAGCTCCAGAAAACCGAAATTCCATTCATCGCAAACATGGCGCATACTGAAACGTAGAACCAATATTTCTCCACAACATTTCATTATGCAGCATTTCTGGGAATGTTGTTCAACTGCGAAAGGCAGAAAACACTAACTAAAACCAAGAGAAAAACTGGGAACCGGTTTTTCGGTTTCCATAACTTCTCACGTTGATGACTTGTAGGGTTCAAATTACACAGTTTTGATGTGGCGGAAGCGTTGAAACGTTTGATATACAACAAGATGGGTTTGGAAAGGATATGCAATAAATCCGTTTCCGGATTTTCAGAGCTGGAATCCGGAAAATCCGAAAACTTTTTTTCGCAAAACCTATCTTGCTGTATATCAAACAACTCAGCGCCTCAGCCACATCAGAACTGTGTATTTTGAACCCTACAAGTCATCAACGTGAGAAGTTATGGAAACCGAAAAACCGGTTCCCAGTTTTTCTCATTGGTTTTAGTTAGTGTTTTCTGCCTTTCGCAGTTGAACAACATTCCCAGAAATGCTGCATAATGAAATGTTGTGGAGAAATATTGGTTCTACGTTTCAGTATGCGCCATGTTTGCGATGAATGGATTTTCGGTTTTCTGGAGCTGGCTACCGGAAAAATCGAAAAACTTTTTCTCTCAAAACCCATCTTGTTGTATATCAAACAACTCAGCGCCTCAGCCACATCAAAACTGTGTATTTTGAACCCTACAAGTCATAAACGTGAGAAGTTATGGAAACCGAAAAACCGGTTTCACATATTTTCTATCGGTTTTCGTCAGTGTTCTGTGATTTTCGCAGTTTAACGATATTCCCGTGAATGACGCATATTGAAATAATGTGGAGGGATCCTGGTTCTACGTTTGAGCGTGTGCGATGTTTGCGATAAATGGATTTTCGGTTTTCTGGAGCTGGCAACCGGAAAAATCGAAAAACTTTTTCTCAAAACCCATTGTGTTGTATATCAAACGATTCAGTGTTTGATGACAAACATTACTGTGCAATTTGGTTTCTCTAAGTCTACTCAATCCTGACTTATGAGAGCTGAAAGTTCATTTTCACTCATTTTTTTATCGATTTTGTCACTTTTTTGAGATTTTCTCCGTTTAACGGTATTCCCCCGGTAGATGGTTTAGGCGGTCTTGCACAGAATTTTACGCTCTACATTTCTGCCGTAGCGGTTTCTGCGATATATTTCGTTCCGAGCCACAAAAAAATTTGACTTCAAAAAATTATTACTTATCAACGACACATGAAAAAAGTTTCACCAGGATAAAAAACGTGCCCACATGATTTCTCTATCGAACAAAAAAAACCTTTTGTCAATCGCTTCATTATTTCTTAAGTTATGTTGATTTGTGCGAGCCATGGTCATTACAGGCACTTTTGAGCACCTTCATTCAAGATACTGTAACTCTGTAATCAATTTTCCTAGAGCTCTGAAACTTTGCTCATCGTTTTCTACGGGTATGATTTACCTATGGTCAACTTTTCAAGTCGATAAAAAAATAAAAAAATTCTATGTCGCAATTAGTCTGAAAGTGTTCGATTCGCTCAGAAATGCTCTCATATGCACTTCGAAAAAACTTCATCATGACCGTTTTTGACCCTAATGAGTGGTGTAGAGTGAACATTCTTTATGTAGGCTTGTGCAGAAAAAAACTGCAGAAAAAAAAAGAAAAAACCAAAATATACCCGTGTGGACTCCATTAGCCCCAAACCTCTTTTTCCTTCTGGCCAATCGAACATTTTCTCTGGATCATGAAAGTCGGAAACAATGCTAGAGAAACTCTTTACGAGAATCATCACTACTTCCTCCATACCGAAGGTACGCGTTCGGTTTGAAAACATGAATCATAGCATCATATCGCTACAGTGACATAAGACAACCCATTATGCCTTTCGGTCGGATCTGCTTTCAGATTTTTTCTTCTCATTGCTGTAACGAAAACGACCTCAAAACGCTGAAAACAGCGATACGCTGTTGTGATTTATGTTCATGCTGTACACGTACCAAATTTGTTCCATGCTCGGAGTAGATCGATCCACGAGCTCATGCGGATATGAGGTAGAAAAAAGGTCTGGCCCTGCTCTCCAAAGTGTTATTGTAGTGACTTATGATCTGGTGCAAGCGCTGTACTTTTTTACCCCTGAAACGAACAACGTCACGCTATCTCAACAAATAAGATAGTGCCACTTACTGTGAAATACGAAAATGCACCGTAGTCTAGCAAAGTTTGAAATGCACAGCGGTATTACTGAGAGCAAAATCATCTTTTTCAGAAAATATCCGTGTGAACCGAACGCGTACCTTCGGTATTTCGTCAAATATGTTGTTTCATGTGGCACATTTTCATAGAAAATGACCACTTTGGGTGCTTTGAAGTTGCGCTGTATAGCTTAGGCGCGCAAAGATGATTCGGCCCTCAGTAATAACGTACAGCTCTGACGCCAGATTGGAAATCAATGAAAAAACACTTTGGAGAGCAAGATCAGTCTTTTCTCTTCACCCTATACCAAAACGAGCTCGTGAATCGATCAGCCGAGCATGGAAACACATTGCGTTTTCTTCCGACGATTTTCGTCAATTTGAGAATGTGACAAGAGCGCTCTCACCTTTTTGGTGTGTACTACACGATAAGGATAGCAACCGCAAAGCAAAAATCTACGTGAGGCTTGCGTGTGTAAGTGGGTGAACCTGAACCACTTACACACGACATTTGAAAGGCGGATCCGTCTACGGATGCGGATGCTACGGATACAGTTTTCAATGGGTGTTGTGTATCTGTCCCACTCGTCGACCCAGTTGACCCAGCTGCCTACTGTAATCTATCACCACAAAAGTGCTGTTGGTACAGTTTTCTCCGAGCTTCACTGAAAACTAACTTGAATCAAGAATTTCGACGTTGAAACTTTTTTATTCTGTTTTTTCCTAGTTTGGATGAAATTCTGCACTCTCGATTTACTATAATTTACAGGTTTCATGTGAGGAATCGAACAATTTCGAACTTGCATTGCGGTTGCTAGATAAGGAGGAAATGTTCGATTGGCCAGAAGGAAAAAGAGGTTTGGGGCGAAGGCTTGTTCTAATAGAGTCCACACGGGTATATTTGGCTTTCGATTTCGATAGGGACCCTCTGATCAGAAGCATCTGTCAGCATCTATGTGAGAGGTAAGATTACCCCTAATATTTTTAAACTGGATTGTTGTGCACTTTTGTCACTTTTCAGAACGTTTTTCTTCCAGACAAATGTTCAACGTTCCTTTTCACTATTCTGTACAAGCCTGTTCCACTCTACACCACTCATTAGGGTCAAAAACGGTCATGATGAAAATTTTCCAAACTGCATATAAGTACGTCATGTAGTATCTCGAATGAAAGCATTTGGTATGTAGATTTCAAAAAACATAAATAGAACTCTAGAAGAAAGACGGGGGTGGGAATAAACACTCTCGTCACCCCTTTCTGTTTTTTCGCGTCTTTCGTTAAATGGCTGTAAGAAATGCAGGAATTGTCCAATTTCGGATTTCCTCAGTCGTGTCCAAACTGAATTTATATGCTGAATCCCTAAAAGTGAGCCTCCTGTTCGTTCACTGTTTGATGAACACAGAAATCTCAGTTTCCGGGTCGAAATTTTTTTTCAGCCAGTTTTCGAAATTTTCGAGTGTCGATTTTTTATAAGTTCTTTTTAACGTCAGAAACTCTGTCACAGAAGTTCGAGAAGTTTAGACCTGTTTAATGCGATAGACGATTTTCACAAGTTGGAAAACCAAGGTTTTTTGCGGATTTTGAAAAGAGTTACATTACAAACAGAAGTCACTGGACTAACTAATAGCATTTCTAGCGTCATTTTTCGAGCTCTTAAATATGGCCGTAGAACATGTGGTGTACAATTTCATTTGGCGAAGTTAGATTTTCAACTTTGAGAAGTTCTGCTGACAATACCAAGAGTTTTTGACAATTATATACCTTCGAAAATCTAGATTTTGAGTCTTCTCTAGTCAG
>CAVOJK010000340.1:0-15902 GCA_963695495.1 Hololepta plana | reverse complement strand
TCTACGATTATCTGCTCGAAAAATACTCTTCTGAAAGATGGCTTTTTCGTGTCACAACTTCCAGATACCGATTTTAAAAAAGAATGCACGTGGAACCTTGTTTCTCCAAGTTTTGGAAAGATACAGTAACTAAAATGAGCGAGTTTATGCCCAGAAAAACTCAAAATTGTGTTAATTTGCTCTTTTTCTTGTTTCTTGTTGATACTAGAGCTTCGAGAACATCAAATTCGGATTCAGCGGCTAGAATTAAGTACTGGTTGATGTACGGCACCTAAATCCGAGCTGTCTGATTTTTTCATTTCTCGAGACTCTATTTCAATAAAACTCTCCCAGAAGATGGCTTTCTCGTGTCACAACTTCCAGATACGATTTTGATGAAGAATGCACGTGGAACCTTGTTTCTCCAAGTTTTGGAAAGATACAGTAAATAAAATGAGCGAGTTTATGCCAGAAAAACTCAAAATTGTGTTAATTTGCTCTTTTTCTTGTTTCTTGTTGATACTAGAGCTTCGAGAACATCAAATTCGGATTCAGCGGCTAGAATTAAGTACTGGGTGATGTACGGCACCTAAATCCGAGCTGTCTGATTTTTTCATTTCTCGAGACTCTATTTCAATGAAACTCTTCCAGAAGATGGCTTTTTCGTGTCACAACTTCCAGATACCGATTTTGATGAAGAATGCACGTGGAACCTTGTTTCTCCAAGTTTTGGAAAGATACAGTAACTAAAATGAGCGAGTTTATGCCCAGAAAAACTCAAAAATGTGTTAATTTGCTCTTTTTCTTGTTTCTAGTTGATACTAGAGCTTCGAGAACATCAAATTCGGATTCAGCGGCTAGAATTAAGTACTGGTTGATGTACGGCACCTAAATCCGAGCTGTCTGATTTTTTCATTTCTCGAGACTCAATTTCAATAAAACTCTCCCAGAAGATGGCTTTCTCGTGTCACAACTTCCAGATACCGATTTTGATGAAGAATGCACGTGGAACCTTGTTTCTCCAAGTTTTGGAAAGATACAGTAAATAAAATGAGCGAGTTTATGCCCAGAAAAACTCAAAATTGTGTTAATTTGCTCTTTTTCTTGTTTCTTAATGATACTAGAGCTTCGAGAACATCAAATTCGGATTCAGCGGCTAGAATTAAGTACTGGGTGATGTACGGCACCTAAATCCGAGCTGTCTGATTTTTTCATTTCTCGATACTCAATTTCAATGAAACTCTTCCAGAAGATGGCTTTTTCGTGTCACAACTTCCAGATACCGATTTTAATGAAGAATGCACGTGGAACCTTGTTTCTCCAAGTTTTGGAAAGATACAGTAACTAAAATGAGCGAGTTTATGCCCAGAAAAACTCGAAAATGTGTTAATTTGCTCTTTTTCTTGTTTCTTGTTGATACTAGAGCTTCGAGAACATCAAATTCGGATTCAGCGGCTAGAATTAAGTACTGGGTGATGTACGGCACCTAAATCCGAGCTGTCTGAGTTTTTCATTTCTCGAGACTCAATTTCAATAAAACTCTCCCAGAAGATGGCTTTTTCGTGTCACAACTTCCAGATGCTGATAAGTCCTTACTCAACGCGAAAAATCAGTGAGCATCGCACAGGCACCCTCCCACTCTCTCTCTCTCTCTCTCTCTCTCTCTCTCTCTCTCTCTCTCTCTCTCTCGCTTATACAAGTTAGCGAAGCTCTGATTATTGTTTGAGATAATCATAGCTATCACATCTACGATCATCTGCTCAAATCGTTCACTTGCATCTGCGGGAAAGTAGCTGATAAGTCCTTACTCAACGCGAAAAATCATTGAGCATCGTACAAGCACCCTCCCTCACACACCCTCTCTCTCCCTCTCTCTCGCTTACTCTATTTAGGAAAGCTCTGATTATTGCTCGAAATAATCATAGCTATCACCCTACGATCACCTGCTCAAATCGTTCACTTGCATCTGCGGGAAAGTAGCTGATAAGTCCTTACTCAACGCGAAAAATCAGTGAGCATCGTACAGGCACCCTCCCACTCTCTCTCTCCCTCTCTCTCGCTTATACAATTTAGAGAAGCTCTGATTATTGTTTGAAATAATCATAGCTATCACCTCTACGATCACCTGCTCAAATCGTTCACTAGCATCCGCTGGAAAGTAGCTGATAAGTCCTTACTCAACGCGGAAAATCATTGAGCATCGTACAGGCACCCTCCCACACACACTCTCTCTCTCTCTCTCTCTCTCTCTCTCTCTCTCTCTCTCTTTCTCTCTCGCTTAATCTGTTTGAAAAAACGCTGATTATTGTTTGAAATAATCATAGCTATCACCTCTACGATCACCTGCTCAAATCGTTCACTAGCATCCACGGGAAAGTAGCTGGTAAGTCCTTACTCAACGCGAAAAATCAGTGAGCATCGTACAGGCACCCTCCCTCACACACACTCTCTCTCCCTCTCTCTCGCTTACTCTATTTAGGAAAGCTCTGATTATTGCTCGAAATAATCATAGCTATCACCCCTACGATCACCTGCTCAATTCGTTCACTAGCATCCGCGGGAAGTAGCACATAAGTATTTACTCAACGCGAAAAATCAGTGAGCATCGTACAGGCACCCTCCACTCTCTCTCTCCCTCTCTCTCGCTTATACAATTTAGAGAAGCTCTGATTATTGTTCGAAATAATCATAGCTATCACCTCTACGATCACCCTGCTCAAATCATTCACTAGCATCCACGGGAAAGTAGCTGGTAAGTCATTACTCAACGCGAAAAATCAGTGAGCATCGTACAGGCGCCCTCCCTCACACACCCTCTCTCTCCCTCTCTCTCGCTTACTCTATTTAGGAAAGCTCTGATTATTGCTCGAAATAATCATAGCTATCACCCCCACGATCACCTGCTCAAATCGTTCACTTGCATCTGCGGGAAAGTAGCTGATAAGTCCTTACTCAACGCGAAAAATCAGTGAGCATCGTACAGGCACCCTCCCACTCTCTCTCTCCCTCTCTCTCGCTTATACAATTTAGAGAAGCTCTGATTATTGTTTGAAATAATCATAGCTATCACCTCTACGATCATCTGCTCAAATCGTTCACTAGCATCCGCGGGAAAGTAGCTCATAAGTCCTTACTCAACGCGAAAAATCAGTAAGCATCGTACAGGCACCCTCCCTCTCTCTCTCTCTCTCTCTCTCTCTCTCTCTCTCCCTCTCTCTCTCCCTCTCTCTCTCGCTTATACAATTTAGAGAAGCTTTGATTATTGTTCGAAATAATCATAGCTATCACCCCCTACGATCACCTGCTCAAATCGTTCACTTGCATCTGCGGGAAAGTAGCTGATAAGTCCTTACTCAACGCGAAAAATCATTGAGCATCGTACAGGCACCCTCCCACACACACTCTCTCTCCCTCTCTCTCTCGCTTATACAATTTAGAGAAGCTCTGATTATTGTTTGAAATAATCATAGCTATCACCTCTTTGATCACCTGCTCATATCGTTCACTAGCGTCCGCGGAAAAGTAGCTGATAAGTCCTTACTCAACGCGAAAAATCATTGAGCATCGTACAGGCACCCTCCCACACACTCTCTCTCCCCCCCTCTCTCTCTCTCTTTCTCTCTCGCTTAATCTGTTTGAAAAAACGCTGATTATTGTTTGAAATAATCATAGCTATCACCTCTACGATCACCTGCTCAAATCGTTCACTAGCATCCACGGGAAAGTAGCTGGTAAGTCCTTACTCACCGCGAAAAATCATTGAGCATCGTACAGGCACCCTCCCACACACTCTCTCTCCCTCCCTCCCTCTCTCTCTCTCTCTCTCTCTCTCTCTCTCTCTCTCTTTCTCTCTCGCTTAATCTGTTTGAAAAAAACGCTGAATATTGTCTGAAATAATCATAGCTATCACCTCTACGATCACCGGCTCAAATCGTTCACTAGCATCCACGGGAAAGTAGCTGGTAAGTCCTTACTCAACGCGAAAAATCAATGAGCATCGTACAGGCACCCTCCCTCACACACCCTCTCTCTCCCTCTCTCTCGCTTACTCAATTTAGGAAAGCTCTGATTATTGCTCGAAAAAAACATAGCTATCACCTCTACGATCATCTGCTCAAATCGTTCACTAGCATCCGCGGAAAAGTAGCTCATAAGTACTTACTCAACGCGAAAAATCAGTGAGCATCCTACAGGCACCCTCCCACTCTCTCTCTCCCTCTCTCTCGCTTATACAATTTAGAGAAGCTCTGATTATTGTTTGAAATGATCATAGCTATCACCTCTACGATCACCTGCTCAAATCGTTCACTTGCATCTGCGGGAAAGTAGCTGATAAGTCCTTACTCAACGCGAAAAATCAGTAAGCATCGTACAGGCACCCTCCCTCTCTCTCTCTCTCTCTCTCTCTCTCTCTCTCTCTCCCTCTCTCTCTCCCTCTCTCTCTCGCTTATACAATTTAGAGAAGCTTTGATTATTGTTCGAAATAATCATAGCTATCACCCCTACGATCACCTGCTCAAATCGTTCACTTGCATCTGCGGGAAAGTAGCTGATAAGTCCTTACTCAACGCGAAAAATCATTGAGCATCGTACAGGCACCCTCCCACACACACTCTCTCTCCCTCTCTCTCTCGCTTATACAATTTAGAGAAGCTCTGATTATTGTTTGAAATAATCATAGCTATCACCTCTTTGATCACCTGCTCATATCGTTCACTAGCGTCCGCGGAAAAGTAGCTGATAAGTCCTTACTCAACGCGAAAAATCATTGAGCATCGTACAGGCACCCTCCCACACACTCTCTCTCCCCCCCTCTCTCTCTCTCTTTCTCTCTCGCTTAATCTGTTTGAAAAAACGCTGATTATTGTTTGAAATAATCATAGCTATCACCTCTACGATCACCTGCTCAAATCGTTCACTAGCATCCACGGGAAAGTAGCTGGTAAGTCCTTACTCACCGCGAAAAATCATTGAGCATCGTACAGGCACCCTCCCACACACTCTCTCTCCCTCCCTCCCTCTCTCTCTCTCTCTCTCTCTCTCTCTCTCTCTCTCTCTCTCTTCTCTCTCGCTTAATCTGTTTGAAAAAAACGCTGAATATTGTCTGAAATAATCATAGCTATCACCTCTACGATCACCGGCTCAAATCGTTCACTAGCATCCACGGGAAAGTAGCTGGTAAGTCCTTACTCAACGCGAAAAATCAATGAGCATCGTACAGGCACCCTCCCTCACACACCCTCTCTCTCCCTCTCTCTCGCTTACTCAATTTAGGAAAGCTCTGATTATTGCTCGAAAAAAACATAGCTATCACCTCTACGATCATCTGCTCAAATCGTTCACTAGCATCCGCGGAAAAGTAGCTCATAAGTACTTACTCAACGCGAAAAATCAGTGAGCATCCTACAGGCACCCTCCCACTCTCTCTCTCCCTCTCTCTCGCTTATACAATTTAGAGAAGCTCTGATTATTGTTTGAAATGATCATAGCTATCACCTCTACGATCACCTGCTCAAATCGTTCACTTGCATCTGCGGGAAAGTAGCTGATAAGTCCTTACTCAACGCGAAAAATCAGTGAGCATCCTACAGGCACCCTCCCACTCTCTCTCTCCCTCTCTCTCGCTTATACAATTTAGAGAAGCTCTGATTAATGTTTGAAATAATCATAGCTATCACCTCTACGATCACCGGCTCATATCGTTCACTAGCGTCCGCGGAAAAGTAGCTGATAAGTCCTTACTCAACGCGAAAAATCATTGAGCATCGTACAGGCACCCTCCCACACACTCTCTCTCTCCCTCTCTCCCTCTCTCTCTCTCTCTCTCTCTCTCTCTCTCTCTCTCTTTCTCTCTCGCTTAATCTGTTTGAAAAAACGCTGATTATTGTTTGAAATAATCATAGCTATCACCTCTACGATCACCTGCTCAAATCGTTCACTAGCATCCACGGGAAAGTAGCTGGTAAGTCCTTACTCAACGCGAAAAATCATTGAGCATCGTACAGGCACCCTCCCACACACTCTCTCTCTCCCTCTCTCTCTCTCTCTCTCTTTCTCTCGCTTAATCTGTTTGAAAAAACGCTGAATATTGTTTGAAATAATCATAGCTATCACCTCTACGATCACCGGCTCAAATCGTTCACTAGCATCCACGGGAAAGTTGCTGGTAAGTCCTTACTCAACGCGAAAAATCATCCACTCCCTCTCTCCCTCCTCTCTTCGTTACTTCCTCCCTACAATCCACAGTATCTGGTTAGCTGGAGAACGTTGTCATCATTCTTCCACATCCTCCCGGTCAGCTGCTCAGCGTGGAAGCTCGTTCTGTCTCATCCACCCCCTCTCTCCCTCTTCTCTTCGTTCCTTCCTCCCTACAATCCACAGTATCTGGTATGCTGGAGAACGTTGTCAACATTCTTTCACATCCTCCTGGTCAGCTGCTCAGCGTGGAAGCTCGTTCTGTCTCATCCACCCCCTCTCTCCCTCCTCTCTTCGTTACTTCCTCCCTACAATCCACAGTATCTGGTATGCTGGAGAACGTTGTCAACATTCTTTCACATTCTCCTGGTTAGCTGCTCACCGTGGAAGCTCGTTCTGTCTCATCCACCCCCTCTCTCCCTCCTCTCTTCGTTACTTCCTCCCTACAATCCACAGTATCTGGTATGCTGGAGAACGTTGTCATCATTCTTTCACATCCTCCTGGTCAGCTGCTCAGCGTGGAAGCTTGTTCTGTCTCATGCACCCCCTCTCTCCCTCCTCTCTTCGTTACTTCCTCCCTACAATCCACAGTATCTGGTATGCTGGAGAACGTTGTCATCATTCTTTCACATCCTCCTGGTCAGCTGCTCAGCGTGGAAGCTCGTTCTGTCTCATCCATCCCCTCTCTCCCTCCTCTCTTCGTTCCTTCCTCCCTACAATCCACAGTATCTGGTATGCTGGAGAACGTTGTCATCATTCTTTCACATCCTCCTGGTCAGCTGCTCAGCGTGGAAGCTCGTTCTGTCTCATCCACCCCCTCTCTCCCTCCTCTCTTCGTTACTTCCTCCCTACAATCCACAGTATCTGGTATGCTGGAGAACGTTGTCATCATTCTTTCACATCCTCCTGGTCAGCTGCTCAGCGTGGAAGCTCGTTCTGTCTCATCCACCCCCTCTCTCCCTCCTCTCTTCGTTACTTCCTCCCTAAAATCCACAGTATCTGGTATGCTGGAGAACGTTGTCATCATTCTTTCACATCCTCCTGGTCAGCTGCTCAGCGTGGAAGCTTGTTCTGTCTCATCCACCCCCTCTCTCCCTCCTCTCTTCGTTCCTTCCTCCCTACAATCCACAGTATCTGATATGCTGGAGAACGTTGTCATCATTCTTTCACATCCTCCTGGTCAGCTGCTCAGCGTGGAAGCTCGTTCTGTCTCATCCACCCCCTCTCTCCCTCCTCTCTTCGTTCCTTCCTCCCTACAATCCACAGTATCTGGTATGCTGGAGAACGTTGTCATCATTCTTTCACATCCTCCTGGTCAGCTGCTCAGCGTGGAAGCTCGTTCTGTCTCATCCATCCCCTCTCTCCCTTCTCTCTTCGTTCCTTCCTCCCTACAATCCACAGTATCTGGTATGCTGGAGAACGTTGTCAACATTCTTTCACATCCTCCTGGTCAGCTGCTCAGCGTGGAAGCTCTTTCTTTCTCATCCACCCCCTCTCTCCCTCCTCTCTTCGTTACTTCCTCCCTACAATCTACAGTATCTGGTATGCTGGAGAACGTTGTCATCATTCTTTCACATCCTCCTGGTCAGCTGCTCAGCGTGGAAGCTCGTTCTGTCTCATCCACCCCCTCACTCCCTCCTCTCTTCGTTCCTTCCTCCCTACAATCCACAGTATCTGGTATGCTGGAGAACGTTGTCAACATTCTTTCACATCCTCCTGGTCAGCTGCTCAGCGTGGAAGCTCGTTCTGTCTCATCCACCCCCTCTCTCCCTCCTCTCTTCGTTCCTTCCTCCCTACAATCCACAGTATCTGGTATGCTGGAGAACGTTGTCATCATTCTTTCACATCCTCCTGGTCAGCTGCTCAGCGTGGAAGCTCGTTCTGTCTCATCCACCCCCTCTCTCCCTCCTCTCTTCGTTCCTTCCTCCCTACAATCCACAGTATCTGGTATGCTGGAGAACGTTGTCATCATTCTTTCACATCCTCCTGGTCAGCTGCTCAGCGTGGAAGCTCGTTCTGTCTCATCCACCCCCTCTCTCCCTCCTCTCTTCGTTCCTTCCTCCCTACAATCCACAGTATCTGGTATGCTGGAGAACGTTGTCATCATTCTTTCACATCCTCCTGGTCAGCTGCTCAGCGTGGAAGCTCGTTCTGTCTCATCCATCCCCTCTCTCCCTCCTCTCTTCGTTCCTTCCTCCCTACAATCCACAGTATCTGGTATGCTGGAGAACGTTGTCAACATTCTTTCAGATCCTCCTGGTCAGCTGCTCAGCGTGGAAGCTCGTTCTGTCTCATCCACCCCCTCTCTCCCTCCTCTCTTCGTTACTTCCTCCCTACAATCTACAGTATCTGGTATGCTGGAGAACGTTGTCATCATTCTTTCACATCCTCCTGGTCAGCTGCTCAGCGTGGAAGCTCGTTCTGTCTCATCCACCCCCTCTCTCCCTCCTCTCTTCGTTCCTTCCTCCCTACAATCCACAGTATCTGGTATGCTGGAGAACGTTGTCATCATTCTTTCACATCCTCCTGGTCAGCTGCTCAGCGTGGAAGCTCGTTCTGTCTCATCCACCCCCTCTCTCCCTCCTCTCTTCGTTCCTTCCTCCCTACAATCCACAGTATCTGGTATGCTGGAGAACGTTGTCATCATTCTTTCACATCCTCCTGGTCAGCTGCTCAGCGTGGAAGCTCGTTCTGTCTCATCCATCCCCTCTCTCCCTCCTCTCTTCGTTCCTTCCTCCCTACAATCCACAGTATCTGGTATGCTGGAGAACGTTGTCAACATTCTTTCACATCCTCCTGGTCAGCTGCTCAGCGTGGAAGCTCGTTCTGTCTCATCCACCCCCTCTCTCCCTCCTCTCTTCGTTACTTCCTCCCTACAATCTACAGTATCTGGTATGCTGGAGAACGTTGTCATCATTCTTTCACATCCTCCTGGTCAGCTGCTCAGCGTGGAAGCTCGTTCTGTCTCATCCACCCCCTCTCTCCCTCCTCTCTTCGTTCCTTCCTCCCTACAATCCACAGTATCTGGTATGCTGGAGAACGTTGTCATCATTCTTTCACATCCTCCTGGTCAACTGCTCAGCGTGGAAGCTCGTTCTGTCTCATCCACCCCCTCTCTCCCTCCTCTCTTCGTTACTTCCTCCCTACAATCTACAGTATCTGGTATGCTGGAGAACGTTGTCATCATTCTTCTACATCCTCCTGGTCAGCTGCTCAGCGTGGAAGCTTGTTCTGTCTCATCCACCCCCTCTCTCCCTCCTCTCTTCGTTACTTCCTCCCTACAATCCACAGTATCTGGTATGCTGGAGAACGTTGTCATCATTCTTTCACATCCTCCTGGTCAGCTGCTCACCGTGGAAGCTCGTTCTGTCTCATCCATCCCCTCTCTCCCTCCTCTCTTCGTTCCTTCCTCCCTACAATCCACAGTATCTGGTATGCTGGAGAACGTTGTCATCATTCTTTCACATCCTCCTGGTCAGCTGCTCAGCGTGGAAGCTCGTTCTGTCTCATCCACCCCCTCTCTCCCTCCTCTCTTCGTTACTTCCTCCCTACAATCCACAGTATCTGGTATGCTGGAGAACGTTGTCATCATTCTTTCACATCCTCCTGGTCAGCTGCTCAGCGTGGAAGCTCGTTCTGTCTCATCCATCCCCTCTCTCCCTCCTCTCTTCGTTACTTCCTCCCTAAAATCCACAGTATCTGGTATGCTGGAGAACGTTGTCATCATTCTTTCACATCCTCCTGGTCAGCTGCTCAGCGTGGAAGCTTGTTCTGTCTCATCCACCCCCTCTCTCCCTCCTCTCTTCGTTCCTTCCTCCCTACAATCCACAGTATCTGGTATGCTGGAGAACGTTGTCATCATTCTTTCACATCCTCCTGGTCAGCTGCTCAGCGTGGAAGCTCGTTCTGTCTCATCCACCCCCTCTCTCCCTCCTCTCTTCGTTCCTTCCTCCCTACAATCCACAGTATCTGGTATGCTGGAGAACGTTGTCATCATTCTTTCACATCCTCCTGGTCAGCTGCTCAGCGTGGAAGCTCGTTCTGTCTCATCCACCCCCTCTCTCCCTCCTCTCTTCGTTCCTTCCTCCCTACAATCCACAGTATCTGGTATGCTGGAGAACGTTGTCATCATTCTTTCACATCCTCCTGGTCAACTGCTCAGCGTGGAAGCTCGTTCTGTCTCATCCACCCCCTCTCTCCCTCCTCTCTTCGTTACTTCCTCCCTACAATCTACAGTATCTGGTATGCTGGAGAACGTTGTCATCATTCTTCTACATCCTCCTGGTCAGCTGCTCAGCGTGGAAGCTTGTTCTGTCTCATCCACCCCCTCTCTCCCTCCTCTCTTCGTTACTTCCTCCCTACAATCCACAGTATCTGGTATGCTGGAGAACGTTGTCATCATTCTTTCACATCCTCCTGGTCAGCTGCTCACCGTGGAAGCTCGTTCTGTCTCATCCATCCCCTCTCTCCCTCCTCTCTTCGTTCCTTCCTCCCTACAATCCACAGTATCTGGTATGCTGGAGAACGTTGTCATCATTCTTTCACATCCTCCTGGTCAGCTGCTCAGCGTGGAAGCTCGTTCTGTCTCATCCACCCCCTCTCTCCCTCCTCTCTTCGTTACTTCCTCCCTACAATCCACAGTATCTGGTATGCTGGAGAACGTTGTCATCATTCTTTCACATCCTCCTGGTCAGCTGCTCAGCGTGGAAGCTCGTTCTGTCTCATCCATCCCCTCTCTCCCTCCTCTCTTCGTTACTTCCTCCCTAAAATCCACAGTATCTGGTATGCTGGAGAACGTTGTCATCATTCTTTCACATCCTCCTGGTCAGCTGCTCAGCGTGGAAGCTTGTTCTGTCTCATCCACCCCCTCTCTCCCTCCTCTCTTCGTTCCTTCCTCCCTACAATCCACAGTATCTGGTATGCTGGAGAACGTTGTCATCATTCTTTCACATCCTCCTGGTCAGCTGCTCAGCGTGGAAGCTCGTTCTGTCTCATCCACCCCCTCTCTCCCTCCTCTCTTCGTTCCTTCCTCCCTACAATCCACAGTATCTGGTATGCTGGAGAACGTTGTCATCATTCTTTCACATCCTCCTGGTCAGCTGCTCAGCGTGGAAGCTCGTTCTGTCTCATCCACCCCCTCTCTCCCTCCTCTCTTCGTTCCTTCCTCCCTACAATCCACAGTATCTGGTATGCTGGAGAACGTTGTCATCATTCTTTCACATCCTCCTGGTCAGCTGCTCAGCGTGGAAGCTCGTTCTGTCTCATCCATCCCCTCTCTCCCTCCTCTCTTCGTTCCTTCCTCCCTACAATCCACAGTATCTGGTATGCTGGAGAACGTTGTCAACATTCTTTCAGATCCTCCTGGTCAGCTGCTCAGCGTGGAAGCTCGTTCTGTCTCATCCACCCCCTCTCTCCCTCCTCTCTTCGTTACTTCCTCCCTACAATCTACAGTATCTGGTATGCTGGAGAACGTTGTCATCATTCTTTCACATCCTCCTGGTCAGCTGCTCAGCGTGGAAGCTCGTTCTGTCTCATCCACCCCCTCTCTCCCTCCTCTCTTCGTTCCTTCCTCCCTACAATCCACAGTATCTGGTATGCTGGAGAACGTTGTCATCATTCTTTCACATCCTCCTGGTCAGCTGCTCAGCGTGGAAGCTCGTTCTGTCTCATCCACCCCCTCTCTCCCTCCTCTCTTCGTTACTTCCTCCCTACAATCCACAGTATCTGGTATGCTGGAGAACGTTGTCATCATTCTTTCACATCCTCCTGGTCAGCTGCTCAGCGTGGAAGCTCGTTCTGTCTCATCCATCCCCTCTCTCCCTCCTCTCTTCGTTACTTCCTCCCTAAAATCCACAGTATCTGGTATGCTGGAGAACGTTGTCATCATTCTTTCACATCCTCCTGGTCAGCTGCTCAGCGTGGAAGCTTGTTCTGTCTCATCCACCCCCTCTCTCCCTCCTCTCTTCGTTCCTTCCTCCCTACAATCCACAGTATCTGGTATGCTGGAGAACGTTGTCAACATTCTTTCACATTCTCCTGGTTAGCTGCTCACCGTGGAAGCTCGTTCTGTCTCATCCACCCCCTCTCTCCCTCCTCTCTTCGTTACTTCCTCCCTACAATCCACAGTATCTGGTATGCTGGAGAACGTTGTCATCATTCTTTCACATCCTCCTGGTCAGCTGCTCAGCGTGGAAGCTTGTTCTGTCTCATGCACCCCCTCTCTCCCTCCTCTCTTCGTTACTTCCTCCCTACAATCCACAGTATCTGGTATGCTGGAGAACGTTGTCATCATTCTTTCACATCCTCCTGGTCAGCTGCTCAGCGTGGAAGCTCGTTCTGTCTCATCCATCCCCTCTCTCCCTCCTCTCTTCGTTCCTTCCTCCCTACAATCCACAGTATCTGGTATGCTGGAGAACGTTGTCATCATTCTTTCACATCCTCCTGGTCAGCTGCTCAGCGTGGAAGCTCGTTCTGTCTCATCCACCCCCTCTCTCCCTCCTCTCTTCGTTACTTCCTCCCTACAATCCACAGTATCTGGTATGCTGGAGAACGTTGTCATCATTCTTTCACATCCTCCTGGTCAGCTGCTCAGCGTGGAAGCTCGTTCTGTCTCATCCACCCCCTCTCTCCCTCCTCTCTTCGTTACTTCCTCCCTAAAATCCACAGTATCTGGTATGCTGGAGAACGTTGTCATCATTCTTTCACATCCTCCTGGTCAGCTGCTCAGCGTGGAAGCTTGTTCTGTCTCATCCACCCCCTCTCTCCCTCCTCTCTTCGTTCCTTCCTCCCTACAATCCACAGTATCTGATATGCTGGAGAACGTTGTCATCATTCTTTCACATCCTCCTGGTCAGCTGCTCAGCGTGGAAGCTCGTTCTGTCTCATCCACCCCCTCTCTCCCTCCTCTCTTCGTTCCTTCCTCCCTACAATCCACAGTATCTGGTATGCTGGAGAACGTTGTCATCATTCTTTCACATCCTCCTGGTCAGCTGCTCAGCGTGGAAGCTCGTTCTGTCTCATCCATCCCCTCTCTCCCTTCTCTCTTCGTTCCTTCCTCCCTACAATCCACAGTATCTGGTATGCTGGAGAACGTTGTCAACATTCTTTCACATCCTCCTGGTCAGCTGCTCAGCGTGGAAGCTCTTTCTTTCTCATCCACCCCCTCTCTCCCTCCTCTCTTCGTTACTTCCTCCCTACAATCTACAGTATCTGGTATGCTGGAGAACGTTGTCATCATTCTTTCACATCCTCCTGGTCAGCTGCTCAGCGTGGAAGCTCGTTCTGTCTCATCCACCCCCTCTCTCCCTCCTCTCTTCGTTCCTTCCTCCCTACAATCCACAGTATCTGGTATGCTGGAGAACGTTGTCATCATTCTTTCACATTCTCCTGGTCAGCTGCTCAGCGTGGAAGCTCGTTCTGTCTCATCCACCCCCTCTCTCCCTCCTCTCTTCGTTCCTTCCTCCCTACAATCCACAGTATCTGGTATGCTGGAGAACGTTGTCATCATTCTTTCACATCCTCCTGGTCAGCTGCTCAGCGTGGAAGCTCGTTCTGTCTCATCCACCCCTCTCTCCCTCCTCTCTTCGTTCCTTCCTCCCTACAATCCACAGTATCTGGTATGCTGGAGAACGTTGTCATCATTCTTTCACATCCTCCTGGTCAACTGCTCAGCGTGGAAGCTCGTTCTGTCTCATCCACCCCCTCTCTCCCTCCTCTCTTCGTTACTTCCTCCCTACAATCTACAGTATCTGGTATGCTGGAGAAAGTTGTCATCATTCTTTCACATCCTCCTGGTCAGCTGCTCAGCGTGGAAGCTTGTTCTGTCTCATCCACCCCCTCTCTCCCTCCTCTCTTCGTTACTTCCTCCCTACAATCCACAGTATCTGGTATGCTGGAGAACGTTGTCATCATTCTTTCACATCCTCCTGGTCAGCTGCTCAGCGTGGAAGCTCGTTCTGTCTCATCCATCCCCTCTCTCCCTCCTCTCTTCGTTCCTTCCTCCCTACAATCCACAGTATCTGGTATGCTGGAGAACGTTGTCATCATTCTTTCACATCCTCCTGGTCAGCTGCTCAGCGTGGAAGCTCGTGCTGTCTCATCCACCCCCTCTCTCCCTCCTCTCTTCGTTACTTCCTCCCTACAATCCACAGTATCTGGTATGCTGGAGAACGTTTTCATCATTCGTTCACATCCTCCTGGTCAACTGCTCAGCGTGGAAGCTCGTTCTGTCTCATCCACCCCCTCTCCCTCCTCTCTTCGTTACTTCCTCCCTACAATCCACAGTATCTGGTATGCTGGAGAACGTTGTCATCATTCTTTCACATCCTCCTGGTCAGCTGCTCAGCGTGGAAGCTCGTTCTGTCTCATCCACCCCCTCTCTCCCTCCTCTCTTTGTTACTTCCTCCCTACAATCCACAGTATCTGGTATGCTGGAGAACGTTGTCATCATTCTTTCACATACTCCTGGTCAGCTGCTCAGCGTGGAAGCTCGTTCTGTCTCATCCACCCCCTCTCTCCCTCCTCTCTTCGTTCCTTCCTTCCTACAATCCACAGTATCTGGTATGCTGGAGAACGTTGTCATCATTCTTTCACATCCTCCTGGTCAGCTGCTCAGCGTGGAAGCTTGTTCTGTCTCATCCACCCCCTCTCTCCCTCCTCTCTTCGTTACTTCCTCCCTACAATCCACAGTATCTGGTATGCTGGAGAAAGTTGTCATCATTCTTTCACATCCTCCTGGTCAGCTGCTCAGCGTGGAAGCTCGTTCTGTCTCATCCATCCCCTCTCTCCCTCCTCTCTTCGTTCCTTCCTCCCTACAATCCACAGTATCTGGTATGCTGGAGAACGTTGTCATCATTCTTTCACATCCTCCTGGTCAGCTGCTCAGCGTGGAAGCTCGTGCTGTCTCATCCACCCCCTCTCTCCCTCCTCTCTTCGTTACTTCCTCCCTACAATCCACAGTATCTGGTATGCTGGAGAACGTTGTCATCATTCTTTCACATCCTCCTGGTCAGCTGCTCAGCGTGAAAGCTCGTTCTGTCTCATCCACCCCCTCTCTCCCTCCTCTCTTCGTTACTTCCTCCCTAAAATCCACAGTATCTGGTATGCTGGAGAACGTTGTCATCATTCTTTCACATCCTCCTGGTCAGCTGCTCAGCGTGGAAGCTCGTTCTGTCTCATCCACCCCCTCTCTCCCTCCTCTCTTCGTTCCTTCCTCCCTACAATCCACAGTATCTGGTATGCTGGAGAACGTTGTCATCATTCTTTCACATCCTCCTGGTCAGCTGCTCAGCGTGGAAGCTCGTTCTGTCTCATCCACCCCCTCTCTCCCTCCTCTCTTCGTTCCTTCCTCCCTACAATCCACAGTATCTGGTATGCTGGAGAACGTTGTCATCATTCTTTCACATCCTCCTGGTCAGCTGCTCAGCGTGGAAGCTCGTTCTGTCTCATCCATCCCCTCTCTCCCTTCTCTCTTCGTTCCTTCCTCCCTACAATCCACAGTATCTGGTATGCTGGAGAACGTTGTCAACATTCTTTCACATCCTCCTGGTCAGCTGCTCAGCGTGGAAGCTCTTTCTTTCTCATCCACCCCCTCTCTCCCTCCTCTCTTCGTTACTTCCTCCCTACAATCTACAGTATCTGGTATGCTGGAGAACGTTGTCATCATTCTTTCACATCCTCCTGGTCAGCTGCTCAGCGTGGAAGCTCGTTCTGTCTCATCCACCCCCTCA
>CAVOJK010000339.1:0-21925 GCA_963695495.1 Hololepta plana | reverse complement strand
GACGATCAATTGACAATGAAAGCAAGAGCACAAAATCGAGTTTGAGGATATCAGGACACATCACAACGTCACCAACAGATATACAAGTATCTCACACAGTTTTATAGCACGACAACATCCAATCTTCACATCATGCGACATACCATCAGCTGTTTGAGCATTCAAATTCGGAATGACAAATTTGAGAGATAGAATGTGGCCCAGATCGTCGAGTGAGATGAGAGAACGCAGGATAGCTCGAGCTCGCACCGAATCGCCCTTTCCATCCTGTAAATATTCCACTTGCTCATCAAGTAATAAAACTTAATTCAAACTTAAACTGTATATTGATTAAAAGATGAATCCGACTCAGATCGAGGAAACTGGAGAGGAGAAGTTGGCTGATGTTACCTGCACGGTCAATGGATCAGGAGCGCATTTGGCCAGCAGATCAACGAGAGAAGAGTAGAAATCGAGTGTAGCTGCCCCCAGATCGATGTAGTCCTCGCCTGCACCACAGCCACTCCGTCTTTCTCACTCTTCTCCCAATCGAAAATCTTGATGAAAGCAGGACAAACCTTCGACATCTGGGCTGGGATACGATGGACTCTCCACCAAGAGCGGCGATTTCAGATTATGTACAGTAGAGCCTGAGAAGGCATTTCTTACTGACGTGATTGTGTTCACCATCCATATCCTAAGCGTAATAACGACTATGAACTAGATGAGCATGGTGCTGGTACCTGCTGCTTCTTCCAGTTTTCGGATGTCTTCCGACAAGACGATAGCTTCTTTGAAAGCGGCAAAGAGGCCTTGACCTTCTCCTTTGAGTGCTACACCCAGGCACTCGGGTCTTCTGGAATACTCTTCGTTGTGAGAAGTTTCGTGAATCAAAATGCTTGCCTGATGAGTAGACGGATGACCAGATTGGCATTCTCCTCCACGTTCTCGCCGTTGATCCACACGCAGAAACGGAGGAAGTCGATGTACCTACACATAATTCCATCTCATCTCAATGATAGAATACGAGTACACACCTCTCTCCTTCAACCGGATCCCAGCCGATGTCAGGATAGCCCTTGGTGATCAACTCCGAATTGGGCTGCAACCCACAGCGAGAGAGATAGACCGTCACCTGGAATAATCAAAGGTGGAGTCTGAAACTAACGCAGTACTCTCTACCTTGTCCAACTCCTCTTCTTTGAGTGCCAGAGCGAGTTCGTTGTTGTCCATGAACGATGAGTATGCAACATCAAGTGGCACTGATCCTCTGGAACCTCGATCATATGGCCAAAAAACAGCAAAACGATCCCAACCTGAGCGAAGGTCTTGCCAGCAGCATCGTCGCGTTGTCGAGCAAGAAAGAGAGATGCTCGAACATAGCCTACAATGGCTTCTCATGAATATGTCTGCAAAAAGAGATGTATACCTTCTGATTGTGTCTGCTCGATCTGCAGAAATAGCAGAGGAAGCGAGAACAAGCGACGACCATCTCGGAGCAGTCCTTTTTACCTTCCACAATTTCACCTGCAAAGGTCTCAAATCATCGGGTGACTTCAATCGATCACGAGGGTCATGTAGACGTCGGGATTCGAACGAGCTACTCTCCATGAAGTGTCACCTTCTTCAGCGTCGTGTTCAGCAGCTCCTTGTTGAGCTGTCAGGATATTCATCATGATCGTCATGACGTTCTCGTGCACAGAGAGAAGACGCATCAGATCGGGATGTTGGAAGAAGATACGATTGTTCATCAGCTTCCACAATCCTCGCTTCAGAATTGCCTCCTCTGTCGATTCAAATTGCACGGTGAGCAGTTCTCTGATCTGCAAAGGATACGATGAAAGTGACAACGAAATGCTCTCTCAAAAAAGCTCTCGCCTGAATGAGATAGACAACAAAGTCTGCAACATCGTGAACGTTGCGCTCGTGGAGAACGTACGTTTGTGCCATTGCATCTCGGAGCTGGAATAATTTGCATAGCCGATGAGTTTTCCTGAGATGTACTGACCTCTCGGACTCCTGAATACTGCCGGAGGAGGAGCCTGAACATGCGCCGGATCAGTTCGGCAGAGTCGATGAATGAATCGGTGGCCCAGCGTTTGAGCGTGTCGATGATCATTGTTCTGAAACCTCAATCTTAGAACGCGCTGGCAAACACAAAACACGGTCTGCTTCATCGATGTTCCCTGAACTTACCGGAAGTTGTCAGTTCCCTTGCTGGCCATTGACTCATCTTCATAGAGTGGCGGCGGCACCTGCATATAAGACATGAAACGATTACTCAGAATCGTTTTATTCCGCATGATTCATTCCTGCCTTCCACTAGGAGTCCTTCTTCGAACAATTGGACATTTTGTGAATAGAGCAAACCTTGACAAACAATCTAGCCAGCTTATCAACCCACGAAGAGCCATCGTCGATCTGAAACGAACATTATTCTGTGGGACATTTATTTTATGTATGAGCACCTCAAGCACCGCCCCATCGTCTTCTTCTTCCTCTGCATCTGCACAGCCAATTCTGCCGACGAGAAGCTTGCAGAAGTCTCTGAATGAACGTTCACTCTTACATACACATTCCTACACAAAACTAACCGCAGGTGTTCTTGCAAGTTGTCTGCCATAGGACACGTATCAATTTCGACCTGTACGAGCAAAGATATCCATTTGAAGACAATGGTGAGTGCTAACATCGTCATCCATGAGAGCTTCGCTATCTTCCTTCTTCTTGCACTGCAGCAAGCGGAACATCTGCTCGCGTGGGGGACAGCGGAACTCCTGAGATACCGACAGTTTTCTTTCTGCATCTTACAACTCCAAACAAAACCTTTGTTTTTCTGGCTGCTTCAGCTGGAGGCATATCGGTTTGTTTGATATCCATATAACGGCGACACTGAAACGAATTTTTATGCATGAATCACCTTAGATTCATTCGGCGACTGTTTCTGTTCTACATAGAGAGAGCGTTACCTGGTCCAGCTGCAGCTCACCAACAAAACCTTCTGCGAACGAGACGAGAGAGACAACTGAATGAAAAAGTGAGCGAAAATCAAGAAAGTGGTTGCTCTAAACGAGCGGGGAAGTTTCCAAACAAAACCTCTGTGTCTGAGCTGCAGATCACAAAAATGATCGAGAATAGACACGAGCTGAAGCTTCACTCCTTCGCTTAATTCGATCTCAGTGATGCCTTTCTGCGTTGTTCCTGAAGCAATCAAATTTTCGTCGTCGAGATTTTGATATGACATACCCGGCAGATAAGACTCATCGAAGAATGCGGGATGAATCAGTTTGAGAACTTGCTCGACATCTTCGCCATCGACGAGACCGATAACAAGCAGTGCGTCGAATAGTTTGAGTAGGGGCCTGTGATTTCGCGATATCAGAACAGTCGTCTGCAGATGAAGAAAACGAACCAGAAGCTGACAACACAAGTTTGTGAGAGAGTTCACTCACTCGAAGTGATTGAGGTTCGATCCACCGATGAGATCACGGCAGTTCATGACAGCGTGGCGCACACTTCCATGTAGACTCTCCATTACGTGAGCTTTGAGTGAATCGAAGTCGAAGCCAGGTGGGAGCAGCTTCATCTCTTCTTCCTTCTTGTTCGTACTGTAAAATTGGGAAGTATGAGCATGTGTGTGAGTAATGAATAAGTGTGAACTGACATGGCAACGACGTCTTTGACTGGCTCGGCACTCATCACCGGCAGAACACTGAATGTCTTGCCCATGATCTGCAAAGAGACATCTATCTCAGGATCAACTATTGAAGATTGAAAATCATCAGTCTACACCTTGATTCCGGTTACAGCTTTTCTGTTGATATGCTTCAGTATTTTACAGATTCGTATGATTCCTCTCGCCTTCAGTGATTTCTGTATTACGCCGATTGGAGAAAATTCAAAATTGAAAAAGACTAATTGGTGATGGCGTTGGCTCTGTACTCGATATCGGGGTAGTTCATCAGAGTGGGGTATCATGTCACGTAACAAAAAATAAATCCAACCTAACTAGAGGCACAGAGGCTGAAAACGCGATTTTCGCGCCGGAACAAAAGTTTTGAACAATAGAGATCTAACTCGCGAATCGCTGACGGGTTGATGTAAATTTTGAGTGCCGCCGAAAAAAACAGATGTAGTTGGCACCCGCGATCATTTACAGGCATTCACAGGCGTACATATACGCAGGCCGCGCTATTCACAGTGTGAATAAACCACCCTAATTCACACTATGATCAAAATTATGAAGAATACTGTCCAAAAAACTGCCGAGAGGCTCCATTCCAATGTCCCATTATCAGATCAATTACCCAATTGAGATGCTTTTTTAGGAAAGGGAATATCCTTTGACAGACCGTTTGAGAAAACGAAGAGAAAAGAGATCCGAAGAGAGACAACGGAGAAGCTCCAGAATGTTGGCCAGTTTCAGTTTTCACCGGATCGAATTGGAATGTGACAAGTGGTGACACGCTCTCCGAGGCTCTTTATTCTCGAATGTTCGATGATTCAAGTTTTGTACTCTTTCTCGCGTATAAAAGGGAGCGATGGAGCCTATTTTCTCATTCGTCTGCAGTCCTCGGTTTTGGGCTGCCGAGCTCTCCTTCCTCTCCACTCTTCAGCTCAAATCTCACATCCATTCTTCTTATACACAAGTCACACCAGTCAGCGATGTCGTCTAAACTACAGGTATCACTTTTCTCAGTTTCTGAGTCATGCTTTCGCTTTGAAACCTATCAACCTATCGTTATCACTCAAAATTATAGTAACAATCGCAAGTTGCTTTTGCAAAGGGATATTCTTCCACAGACGAAGAAAGGTTCTGGCGAAGATCGCAAAGACAGCGACAAGCCGGGCAAGACGAATGCCAAAGAGAGCAAGCCGAATGTACCCGCCCCTGCTGTGCTCCCATCGGCTACTACGCGCGTCGGCCGAGTTGCCGTCAAGGAGGCGGTCGGTTCGATCAAGAAGACTGGCGTCAAGGTATCTTTTCAGCCGACAGAAAAACGATAACAGACAGCGTAAATCTAACCAATCGACATATTTTGATTTAAAATCTTTAACAGGGTGATGTGATGGCTCTCTCCACGAAGACGCGTCCACACACTCCCATCCCGCCTGAGAAGATCTACGCGCCCTATCGAGAGCGATCTCTATCGCGTGGACGCGAGAACAACGTTCGTACTTGTAGTTTCGTTTCGTGTATAGTCGTCCATATCAGGCACCAGTAGTGGATAGTGGATACTGGAAAGGAAAAAGATATTAGTTACTCATTCGATGGTCCATGGAAACGTTGCAGATGTACATGGTTACGCGTTCCGTTGCCCAAGCTGAGCGCCAGCGCTTCCAACGTCTCTGGCAGGCGAATGAGGAACTCGCTCAGCAGGCCGGAGTTGATAACAAGATTGAGAAGTCTACGACAAACAAGCCTGACGCCAAGTAAACAGCTATTGCTCCATGTCGTATGCAAAAGCGTAGCTCGGTTATTGTGTTCAAGCGCAGCTTTTTCATAATGTACTCGATTGTACTCAATTTTATGGCACCAGTTTACTTTTCTGACTAGATTTTGCTCTCAAAAATCTATTTGCTATATCTTTTCTGGTGATGTCTAACTGTACTCGGAGAGATAAAAAAGGTTCTTCAGATGCCAATCACGGATTAAGTCTCTAGTGTTCATTTCTGAGATCTCCAAAAGACAGATCGATGTTATAAAGACATATGCAATTGAGTTTCCAATGAGACGTGCGGGAGATACTTTCTGAAAGCGTGTTCTTGTAAGTTCAGCATTGGATGGAAAAAGAGTCATGGTGTAATTTGATGAACTAAGAGTTCTGCATGTACCTCCGCGTGAGAAAGCGAAGAGAAAGCAATTCGATATAAACAGAACGAGCCGTGCTCACCTGCGGGTATCTCGTCTCAGTGTCAGGATCGAAGACGTTCTTCTCTTGAGACCCTGGAAGGTAATTGTTTTTAAATCCAAAAAAACATTGCACATGCAAATGTATCATAGAGAATTTGTGAGTCGGAGCGTTTGCGTGTGAGTTTGCTGGAACATTTGCGCGAAAGAGGGAAGCGCGCATACGTAGACAAAGTTCAAAATTCTGTGGATGGAACCTTGCCAGAGGGCAACATGACAACTTGGAGAGTGTCAATTTTCCTACTCTGGTCACAGTTCTCATGAGAAAGAAAGATATGGGGACTACACGAGGTTTTTTTGGAAGCTGGGAAAGGACACACGGAAGAGGGGAAAGTGAATGAGAATCATACCGGGCTGCCATCGCGTTGGCTCTGATTTTATCATGGGTTATCAGATTTGCTCGTAGTTTGATATATACGTAATAACATCTTATCCAGATGAGAACGAACCTTGACAAGCGGAATGACGTATTCTTTGGCCATACTCTCGCGCGCCGATGCATGAGATCGGAGATGGACAGCGATGAGCAGATCGTGGAAGCCCTGGCGCAGAGGACCAGCCAGATCTACAACGAAGTTATCCCAGCATGCCTTTTGAGAGCGTCCTTATAATGAACAGAACAAAATGAGCACTTACAATGACTCTTGACAGCGTACATGATTTGATCTTCGTCGACGTGTGAGCATAGTGTGTGGGCGACCTGCAATGTTCAGCGAATGAGTTGATAGCGTGAGGCAATACCTTGTGATTGCCATGACTTGTCAGCTTGCAGTACAGATCGAGCGTTTGTCGATGGAAAGTGAGCAGATCTGGCTGCTCGATCATTTCGAGAATGTCGTATGAGACGTCCTGATAGCGACTCAGTTTTCAACATTCCCCGATGTAGATGAAGACCAGCGCCTTCCAAACTCACTTTCTCCGGTACGTAGATCGCCATGATTCGCACCGGATCATCGCATAAGACTGACCAGCCTGTACGAAACTTCTCAATATTGACCCGTTTTTCTTATGAGCACGTACCTCTTGTCTCGCTCAACTTTAGTGACGTCGTTCTCAGCGTTTCTTGTGGACACCTTGCCCAGTAGATTGGCAACAACCTGCGGTATCACATCTCAACTGCAGTTGGGTTTCATGAACCTCGCACCTCTCTACTGTCAATCTGGGAGGACACGATGGCAGCAGTGATTTCTGCGATGATGAGAACATGGCGGCCGAGAGCGGGAAGGTGTACTGAGAATGAAGTTGATGATGCTAACAGTATGAGCTCTTATGATACCTTGATTCGACCAAGTTCAAACTGGAGCACTTCATCGTTGGACGATGGATTGACGAAGGCAGCGGGGAAGAGCATCGCGCCAGGCTCCAGCTGCCAACACAATAATCATTGACTGTTCTCTCGCGTATTGTTCACAAAACTGCAGGTTTCCTGAGAAAAAACTCACCTTGTATTTGATGCCGGTGTCGAGTCCAGCTGCTTGGAACGTCAGCTCTCCGATTGAAGTGTCGATGATGCATCCAATGAGAGTACCGGTTACCTGAACAGTATACATTTGAGTAGCTCTAGATGTTACCATCCAACTAACGTATGTATCGTAACTTTCCGCTGACCTTGGTACTTCCGACATCGGATACTGTTGCTAGTAGCTCGGCAGCGTTGACGACGAAGCACGAGCGATACTCCACACTAATAAAAGGTTTGAAGGCCTCCGAATGGATCAAGTTTGAATAAGGTCACTTGAGTTTCAAACTTTTCCGTATCATACTTTATCTCCAAAAGAACATAAGTTTGACAGTGTTGTCCAGAGAAGACAAAAGTAATGTTAACCTCTCTGCAGTGATATGGTGATGGTCCAGCTCGATGAAACGTCCTTTGCGCACGCCATCTTTGCCGTTGAAGTGCTGATTGTTGTGGTAGTGGAATCTGATGAGAAATTAGCCTTTGCGTTATGACAAGTCGTTTGAAGATAAGAGAGAAAAAGAGGAGGTAACTGACTGTGGAGTGACCCAGCCGACCCAGACGTTGGCAGGATCCTGTCCAGGGAAGATTCGGACACCGTAATAATACTCATCGATCTGAAAAGTGATGTTCAGCAGCCGCGTTGCGGAACTCAAGACAGTAGAACGGACCTTGTCTTTCATGGACAACAACGCGAGCGAATCGTTCTCTACTGGTGATCCATCGGGCAACGTCTCCACGGGAACGAGCGAAGGCGCGCGCTGCAAGCACGAATTTCTCAGCACATCTTCACACAAATGAAACATGCCTCACAAGACACTCGTTGAAGAAAAAAGAGTGAAAATAAAAAACCGACTATCCAGAAATAAATGTGCAATACACCACGTCGAAAAATGCTTTGCTCTACGATTTGAAAAGGGTTGTGAGTGGTGCTCCTCGCCGAGAGCGAAACTCGCAAAGCGCATGTGAAAGCGAAAAACGTGTTATGAGAAGGCATGAGAGCAAAAAGAAGAAGAAACTCTGTAACAACATTCAGACAGTGATAGTGTGGACCTGCGTCTGCGGACGATCGCGCGATAATGATGGAACGCTCGACATCAGCTAATTGTATTCCATCAGTATTGTATCTATTTACTGAATGAAAAGTACACTCACATTCTTCGCTTCGGCGTCTTTCTTGCCCTTCTTCTTTTTGCCGCCCTGAAAAAGAATAAAAGTTGACTCATTTCTTGCAAAAAGTAATCCGGGAATTCAATGAGCCACGGTTCGGAGAACCTCACCTTTTCTTTGATTGTCGGCTGTCGACCGGGTCCCGAAGCTGGCATATCCGCATTCAGTGGGGCTGCAATTAGAACATCTCTCATTGTCAGGATCAGAAGCTGCAGCACACATCTTGTATCGGAGTTTGTTGAATCTATCAGTAGTCTCCATAAAAGGGGACGCACCCAGGATATCTTTGCCACCAGCTCCGATCTGGACGCCGTCCAAGTCGCCCGCATCGAACGAACGCGAATTGTTCTTCATTTTGAGCGAAGCCTGTCGATGATGTAGCGAATCCTTGTCTTTGGAGTCACGACTGAAAGGTATTTGTTTCTTGTGTTCGTAGTCATTCGAACGTTTCGTGTTTCACGGATAGTTGTGAATCACAAGTGCTGCTCACTTCTTGGCTCTGCTGTGGCTGACATCTCGCAAGCGCCCGAGAATACCCGTCTTCTTGCCTGTCGACCTCTCACTACAAATGAATTTTTTGTTTCCTTGTTCACAACAGCTCTGATTGTAAGTTGCTCGTTGGATAACCGTGTTTTTGTTTTTTGAACCGTTACTTTCCGCGATCGATTTCATTTTCGTGACGAGAACACGCTCGGAACTAAGCGATAGAGCAAGAAGGAGAAGTGAGAGAAGGAGTTCATAATCACAATATGGATATTCGACATAGAAGAATCTTCTCCAGCTTCCAATCTACGCTGAATCTCTCACCGATCTACAGCTTCCCTCAAATGTTCTTCAGCTGCTGCTCTCTCCTCCAACGGCAAATCCAAGAGGGATTGCCTGCAATAGCGCCGTCCCAACGAAGACAACCAACCCTATGCCAACACAAAAGTGGGCGTGGCTTGGATGAGTAGATAGCGAATGATAAGTAGAGCGAACAAGGAAGCAGTGGATGGACGTTGTCAGCATGAATGGACAGAGAGAAGAGAACAGCAAGTTGGACGTTACGCAGGCAATCGAGAGTGGACGTTGCATCCCACGACAGGCGATTAGATATGGGAATAGAAGCGTTGGGGGAAAGCGAAATCAGATCAGTCCATGAAATAAAGATAGCATCTTCTACTGTAAATGACAGGACTGGCAACGTCGACTAGAGGACGTTTCTACTAGCTGTAAGAGCAACACAAAATAAGATGGGCAAGATGAGTGTTATATCGAAGAAGGGACGGCAGAGCCATGCACTCAGTAGCGAGAGTGACCCAGCGACTACTGTAACAAGGTGATCAGAAGCATCTGAATCGAGGCAGTGGTGCCAGTGCGTGTGCTTGGTTCGTGCGCGCATACCACGAGGGAGTATCGGGAGACTGGCTTGGCGGACTAGACAGGAATGAATAAGAGTGGATGCCACCTCACACACGCCGCCCATTCAATGTGAGTCTCGCCCTCCATGCGGAGCCATGTCAGAATGGAGCGCTCGTCTCGAGATGAGAAGACGCCGTAATTGAGCAAAGTTGCTACTCGACGCCGTTGGCTACAATGCGATGTTAGACATCATCGACGTAAACTTCTCCTTTACCCCACACCTTACTCTGCCCACCCATCAACGCAGACGTGAACTGTGGTAGGAGTTGAGAAGAACAACTAAAGCCAGTAGGGCGGACGATCAACCTATTCAGTTACCAACTCAAACGACTCTGGAAAGTTATGTTCGTGATGTGTTTGTGTCAGGATTGAGGAGCACAGCAAACGCATAGGAGTAGGAAACGAGTAGATGCATCAAGTTGGACTCGAGATTTGTTTGTGCCCATCAACTGTTGATTAGTCCCCACACTGGTAGTCGCAATCAGATATAACAATCGAAGTAGGGTGAAAAAGGCGAAATATTGAACTAACTGAATGGCAGCAGGCTCAGCGAGAATGTGGCCGGACGCCGTCTCGCCTCCTTCGTCGAAAGAAGCCTAAAGCATCGGTTATCTTTCTAGTGGTTTAGCTAACTCTAAGAACGTGGAAAACAGAAATAGCGAAGGATGGTTTATAAATTGTCTGCCTCACTTGTTTGCTTCTCCCACTCGCACGCTCATCTTCCGATCCATCATCTTTCGAGAAAGCGGAGAGCAGAGCACGTGAAATTGATCGCTGAAAACAGTATCATTTCCCATTCCGAACACGCTCTGCATCTTGTTTCCTGTCCGACAATTATTCATGAACTTTTTCATCTGCTCCACCTTTTTCTCGCTTTCGAACTCCTTTGGAATTCCGATGGCGCCTCCTTTGAGCCCAGCTGTTGAATACTGTCGAGGTGGCTTCCAGTCCTGCAAGCGGATAATCGTGAACATTGAATCCATGATCGTCACTGCAGACTGAACAAACACTCACCTTGAGTTGTTTGAGGATCGTGTCTTTGTCCTTGTTTTTGACAAATGTATCATTGCATCGAACTGGAAAATTCGTGTATAGAAACTTGTTGAGGCTATGAAATTTTCTCACAAACCTGGCAGAGACAACCGAATGTACTCCATACGAGGACCTCCCGAAGATGATCCGGATTCCGATGTTGTCACCTTCAAGTTTCATACTCAATTAGTCTTCCTGGTTGAAACCTTACCTTCTGAGTGAGCTTGAGGCAAGGAGGGCTGTTGCCGGTCGCAGGTATTCTTGAGACCTAGATCACCGTTCACTTCGAGGTTGTGATGGGGTAGACAAACCTCGAGGTTGCAGGTAGGATCGCTACCGATATCTTCGAAACGCGGCAGATGCTTGGCGAACCACATTGGCATTGGGCGATACATGTTCCTGAACGGTCAAATTCTCTACACTATCTTCGTTACGGTAAGCTGTGAGATGAGCGCATAACTCACACACAGAAGGGCTCATAGCCCTCTTGCAGACCACATGTTGTGAAGTATTTCAGCGAGTTTGACTCTTGGCCGAAGTTCAGACGACATCTGTACGGTGATATCAATTCACATCACTTTCCATGAAGTTCCATCATGCGTTTTCGAGAAAAAAACGTGACATACTTCTGTCCTGATCCGATGGTCATGGCAGGAACGAGGCCTTCGCCGATGAGAACACTGTCGAAAGCCATCTCAGAGCCCGATGGATCCTGCGTGCTCGTTTTCATTGTTCATGGAGTAAATTCATCTCACTCCAATTAATGCAGCAAGTAACCTCGAAACACCCACCAGTAGAAGCTCTCCATTGAGGGAGAACGAGATAGTGCGGTCGTTGAGATCGAGGAAGCAACCGACGACATCTCCCACCTAATCGTTCAACTGTCTCAGTTTCCAACAGTCTAAGGCAACATCGTGGTGCAAATCAGTCAAATGAATGTAGGTAGTGTGCGCACCTTCCATTCTTTGCCATAAGCTTCTGCGCCTTGATGCCATTTTCTGGCCAGATAGCCGTCGAATGCGTAGCTCCTGAAAAGGACGTGAACTTTAGAAGCAACGAGATAGACAGAGAGATAACGCTCATGACTAACTAAAAATACGCTCACCGATCGTCAACTCCGAGTTGGCAAGTTGGACTCGCAGCGACATCCATCCAGCCTACCTTCATGAAGCCCGCTGTCAAGACTTCGAACTCGAAGTACCTGAAACACGTTGCTCGCGTTTCTGGATAAATAAGCGTTTCTGAATGACTCGGGGAAGTGATTTTGACAAGGTTTCCCACAGACCCGGTGGGAAGCTGTGGATGAAAACTCACCATTTGCCGCCTTGGACAGCATACGTCGCTTCTGCTCGATACGTGCGCGTGTGATCGCGTCTCGTCCGCACATCCTTCTCGGCTGCTGTAACGGTTAATTTACTTATCGTCCAGAAATATGCAGAGCAGAGTGCAGAAAAATCATGGCTTACCTTCATCGTGTTCCAATGCGGGAACCTCGAGGAAGATGCCGAACAATTGGAGCGTTCTGCAAGGGTCGGAGGTCAATGAATTTGGCTACCGAGATATCTTGTCTATTTGATGCACGCATGTACTCACCGAACGTTTTCTGCGGCGGCTTCTCTGTTAGCATCCTTGATGCGCGCATCGACGAGATCGTACGGCACGAGATGAGGAGAGCGCTTTTGAGTGGCGTCGATCACCTGAACAGTGCACCCCGTTTAGTATTCATCGATTTGTTGATCATGAAATTAGGAAAGCTGATCGTGAATGAGTGAGATCACCAAGCTCACCTCATTGACACCGAAAGTCCAGCCTCGCTTGATCTTTTCGTTGGCCCAGACATTGTGCGTGTTCCTGTATTTATCATACATCTATATGAAGAGAAGAATGGAAAACAATAGTGCCTATGGAATAAAAAGTAATTGTTCGGCATATCATCTGAACCGAAGCTCACTTTGCAAGAGCATCGATGAGAGGATCCATCTCGGCTCCCAGGACGATTTCGTGCGTATCGAGAGGTTGCGGCTTGTAGCCGTTCTGTTGTTGGAAACTGGAAAAATCAACGTTGAGTTATCATAGTCGTGTTTTTATCTTACATGTGTTCATTTCTTACTATCATGAAAAAATTGAGCAACTTACTGTGGAGGCAGTCGTACAGGTCTCAAGCGCACAGTCGGCTCGTCGTAGATGAGGTGGAAGCCGAGAGCCTCGATTGTCCTCAAAATGAATCGATTGGAATTTTCCATACTGGAATAATCATAATATGTGAGATCCGACAGAATATAGAGGACATGATGGAGAAAGACTCACTTCATCGTATCGATGGCCAGTTGCAAATTGTACTTTTTCTCAGTCTCGGGCAAGCGATCGAACGTGGTCAAGCACGGATGCCGACGCTGTGGTTCGTTTCGCACCTGTAGAACGATCATAAAAAATGAGAAGTTTCCATCATTCAATCAATCCAACAAAGAAGTTTGAATCACGATGTTTTCTCACTTCACCAAAGCTCCAGCCCATCTCAATCTTGCGCAAGGCCCACAACTCATGCAGGTTCTCAGCGAATCTGAGAAGAACAACATCTGGAAATCGGACTTTTGAGAAACAATTTTCGGGAAATCACAACCAGTCTCAGGATTGTGGTGGACAGTTTCTATGAGCAACTGACTTGGCCTGCATCTCAGTAGCAAAGTGCGGTAGAGAGATGGTGGAAATGTCGACAGGCTTCGGAACAAACGATTCAACGTGTCTGAGGAGCGAGTATTTGCTTGGCTACCGCAATCACGAGTGACAAAGAAAGTGAGTGAACATGTCTCTCTCGAGAGCTCAATGAGAAAACGCACGATAAGGTGGTATGAGGACCGGAGAAGATGTTCTTGCCCAGCTCGCCGAACGAAAAACATTCCGTGATGTCGATTGAGCCTGGAGAACATTTCCGTGGTCGAATTCCCAGACTTTGTTCTAACGCTTCGTACTCTCCAAAGTGTGTATCACGAACCTGTGGCTGCTTCGACAATCGCAGAAAATCCGCTGGGTGGTCCGTGTCGGAGACGTCCTTCGCCTCCACCGAGAACGAAACGACATGACACCTGGAAATTGAAGTCAATGTGAGAGAATTTTCATCCTGAATGTAGAGAAAAACACGGAACTTTTAGAAGCAAAACGTAGATAGAAACCTTAGCTGATAGCGACATGACGGGGAAGAAGTAGCCATCGATGTTGAAGTTGCGATAGCATGATGGGAGCTGAGTGAGGCTAATTTCTCGTTTGGAACATATCATTTTCTTCTAATCACATGTACCAAAGTAAAATGAGTGCTGCGAATTTCGTTGTACCTGCTGGCCATTGAGAGTGAATCGAATCTCTGGCACGGTCAGATCGAGAGTGCAGCCGATGATGTCGGCCCTTGCGGAAAACGCGCTGCGAGACCTGTAGAGAGATACTTCCAGAACTGCTCTCCTTGTGCCAATTCGGAAGAGATCCTTTATCTACATGTGTGAAATGTGTATGTTATGTATGTGTATTGGAAATAAAAAACAACCTTGCGGCCTCTGCCTCCATAGAAGACTTGCTGCCCATCAAAACCGTACCTGAAATGAACAGAATCGTGTTTGTTCTCGTGAAGGTTTCCCACTCATTTTTAGTTCCGAGGAAGGAGCAGGACAAGCTCATGGACAACTCACGAGTAGAAGTCATCGCCAACGCCGTTGCAGCCCATCGATCTCCGGAACCTGTGAAAGACATTTTGACAACTTCCATGACCTCGAACACTTCCACACTTACGATATGGAAGCCCATACAGGGCATGTGTCAATGTTCCTTCCGCCTCTCTCACCTGGGAATGGCTTAAAGCCCACGGTATTCGCCCAGCCGACACGCAGATATGGTTCTTCTCTCGACATCGTCTCCATATGCTCAACCTAGCAACATTGATCCGTGCATGAGTTGTTTGATCTTGCTTGTTTCCAACACAATAACGAACACCAACCTCAGCTTCGAAATACCATTTTCTAAAGAGCGAAGAGCCATCGACGACACCGACGAGAACGTTGGGCATAACGCTGGAAAATATGTCTTTCTTCAAAAATTGAAGGTTCTTCCATAATCAACGGATATTTACAGTAAAACATTGCTTACAACTGATATTCCATGTAAAATATGCTCACCTGCTCACGTGATCTTTCATCGACGTCTGCAGCAGGAGATCTTTTCGCGGAAGCAGATGTTGGGTGATCAGATTCTGAGAGGGAATTCGGTTGAACTATTCTTTCTCTTGAACAAAGTTCTGGGTTTTTCCACAGCCGTGAGACTGTTCGCGAAAGAAGAGAGCAAGCTGAGCGGATGTTGAGGTGCACTGTTGATCATCTCACCTGAGAGCTGCGCACAGCCATACCGTTTCCTTCACACAAGGATGAGAGCACATCCAGGACTTTTGGATCGCGACCCACCTGAGAATAATTCATTCAGGTTTATCATTAACATTTATCTTCAATAATTTCGACACAGTTCACTAATATGGGAGCACTCACTTTTTCAAGTAGCGCGATGACACTCCGATATGGCCTTCATTGATCATGTTCAAAGCTTCGGGTGATCTGTTATAGAAGATTATTGTTACATTGACTCTCATCTCGCTCTCTCCAGGATTTGTTTCAAAAACAGAAACTTCAGGAACATCGCTCTTCGAAAAAGTGTTGCTTACTCTGTGAGAACGCAGTAGAGAACATCGAGGATGCCCTCAGCTGATTGTGGATTGGAGAGACGCCCGAAAAGCCAATCGAGGCGAGCGGCGGCAGCGAATTGCGCGCAGTTGTAGTGGTTGCCCTGAGTATCAACGCAATCAATTCATTCATCTCTCGATCAGTCTCATCACATCCGTTCATTTTTCCTGATCGAAAGGTAGAAATGAGTTGATTCACCTTGATCCATGGCAGCAACGAGCAGATACAAGAAAGTTGAGATGCCTTCCCATTTCTCCTGCAATTCAATCTTTCTTTTTGAGTCAGAATGACTGGAAAGCGAGGGATAATTGAGGCATGCACTCAGTTTGAATAGACAGATAAAATGATTGATAGAAGGTAGAAGCGTTTTTCTCATTTGCAGGTGGTGAAACTGTGATGAGGACGATGTTTGGTGTGTGCTGATCTCATGCCACATTCGTTCGTACTCTGCGTCTATCTATGACTGGACTGTAGTGTGAAAGTGGGATGGATAGATCGAACGGAATGGTGATGATGCTCGAATGTGTACAAGATATTCCGTGTGGAGAACACGCTTCACATGAATCACAAGTCACCTTCTGAGACTCTCGACGACTGCTATAGTACTCTTCGTTATCAGAATCATCAGTTGTCTTTACGAATTTTCAGTTTTGAAGCGTTCGAGACCAACGAAAGCAGTGAGCCAAGTCCGAAAAGTTCGAATCACTAACATGATGCTCCTCTCCGATGATGCCAGCGAAATCTGGCAGAGCTTCCATTTGTGAAAACTTGTCGATGGTGTCGAGAATCATGTTGAGCACGCCTTCTTCCTGTAGCAGATTGGTTAAGACACAGTTTACAATCGCATAGTTTTTTCTTTTCGAGGTGATGCATTTTTGGAGGAAAAAGCAACGCTGACCTGGAAGAGATCTTGGCGAGATCGAAGCGTCCGAAGGTGGTTCTGCTTCTCTTCGAATTCTAAAGCAATTTTCATTCACAATTCCTTCGCAGAGCAATATTGGATGGCGAACTTGATCATCGGATGGTTGTGCGAAGAAATCGATGAGGTCTTCCATCAATTTGAGCACTTCGCGAAGATCGACTCTCGTCCATGCTTGGATTGGTTACCTTCCAGCTGAGATACAAATAGATTTCAAAGATAATGAAAAGATACATACGCAGAACTGAAATATTGGGTGTGAAGAATGCAGTGCGGTAACCACTGACCTGCAACGCTTCGTGCCCTTCAGGAAGCGATTTAGCACCGAGGAACACTTGCGGATGACCTGAGAACATCGGAATGTCACCCAAGGATAGAAAAACATCTTTCACAATTAGAAAACTCTATGTCTGTTTTTGAGGAATGAACTTACTCTTGCAGATTTGCTCTCTTGTTCGAGAGCCATGAAGAAAGTGTAGCAATCGTCCATGTGACCATCTTTCAAGGCAACAGCCTTCTTCTCTCGACCTAGAGATCGCATTGAAATTGTTCTCTATCAGAAGGCCATTGTTGATTTCATGCTACATCCATCACGAGAGAATTTTTTCGGGAGATTACAAACTTTTCGATGCCTTTCTTCGTACTTCGCTCGTTTTGATAAGAAAGCCACAGCTGAGTCTTCACGTGCTGCAATCAATATCAATTCTGAGTAAACTAGTTCAGGTATTGAGAATCACAAGTGAACAGATCAGCTTCAGAGGTAGACTAGGGAGAGAAAAGATCAGAGTCGAGAAGAGAGGAAAGAAACTACAACGAAGTGGTTCTACTCCAAAAACTCACCTGTAGAAAGACGCTGGTTTCACCATACGCGATCGTGGCCGTGCCCATGCCTTCTTCTTCCTGGAAATCACCTGATTGTCATCATCTGGCAATCTCAGAATCACCATAATCCACACGACAATTTTCCCATCCTGATCTCGAGTTCCAAACCTTTTCATCGAGCATCTGCTTCTTCGGATCTTTGTTCTGGCACATGACGAAGGCAGTCAGATCGTAGTCGGCCTTGTCCTGAGAACTCCTTGTAGATGACTCAGTTTTGTTTTTTCTCATCATCTCCGTTTGATCTTTGATTTCTCTCTTTCTCCACTAACTTTGTGGTAGAGCTGGACAGCGTTGTCGACAACTCCGAGATATCGGCCAGAAGTGATGTGTCGCACGCGAAACACCTGAACCGAACGCTCATTACAGCTAAGCTGACACACACAAAGAGCTTGAGGATTGGGGGACGCAGGAAAAGAGATAGAAATGACACGCATGAAAACGTCTGTAGGAAAGATTGAGAATTGTTATGAGTATGAGAAAAGTTCATAAAGAAAGTATTCGTGCACATCAGGACTAATTCTCAGAATAAAAAGATTGCGTATGAATATGAGAGAGATGCGCTGTACTATTCCTGAAGACTGGCAGCATTAGGGCAGAATGGGCGAACACACCACCTGTTCCCAGCCCATGAGCGCTCCGTGCCATTTCGTTCGAATCGGCTCCATGCGCCACAGTGAACGAGCCTACAGTCAATCATGATAAAGTTTTTCAATATCTGGGGAATGCTCGTTTACAAAATAAAGTTCGATTTCAGGATTCCAGAGGGATAAACTGAGGCAATTATCTCACTTGTGTAACTGCAGATCCGCCCTCGTAGATGACCATGCTGAGCGGGTTGAATATTCTTCAAAAGCAAACACCAAAAATCATTCGGCGCGTTTCATGAAGTATCGGTTATCATGTGACACTGGTTCGGGTTTCCGACTCCAGCAAAAAAATTTTTCGCGGACAAAACAATGAAGCTTTGGTCTCACTTGTGTTGCGGGTGCTCGCTCCAGTTTTCCGGGATTGTCAGGCATTCGTCGTTGCCGTGGAAGAAGCGAACGACGTCGTTGCCGAACAAGTAACCTGGAACATTCATTCCTCAACTGAAATCGAGCCATTTTGCTGAGCGGCTACCGAAATTATCATTATCAGACGTACCCATATTTCTGGTGCGGATACTGCCAGACGATACACTGCCGACGTTCCACAGCGTTTGATGGAATGAGGCAATGACCATGTAGCCGCGGGAGTATGCCATGTGCTGTATCATTTGGTTCGCTCACCGGATCATTCGCATTCTCGAATCCCCCCCCCTCATTTGACGGTTATTGTCCGATCCAATTCTACTCACCAGATATCTCTCGGTTGCAACGCTCACGAGAATGACATCATCTCCCACGCGAACCTGAAAAGTAACAGTTTTCTCTTTCCAGATGTGGTTAGCCACTTTTGGCTCTCCTTCCTCTCATGAAAACCATGTTCGTGCTTTGAATGGGACCAACCTTCTCTCCTTCTGATCTGGGACTTGGACGCGGGATGGATCGTCCACCAGCATGCTTCTCCTGGAAAGCAATTCAGTTTTCTTCGGATATTTCTGCAACCGAAAATAAGAAAACTTCAGTTATTGATTGCAAAGATTTTTTTCGAACAGTACCTTCATTTGTCTCTTGCACACCGACCGTCGAATGCGAGCTTGTCGTTCGACGAACACGAGGAGAGACAGGCCAGATACTATAAACGGAAAATGAATTCTCGGTTCAGAATGGGATAAAAGAGCTTTCGAGTGCAGAACCACGAACCATTTCACTCTGAACATGCTTGAGTTGAACTGCGTGACCATACAGGAGTGTCTTGTGACCTCCAGCACCTCCAGATGTAGCCGACAACTGGAAACGGTCCAATTAATTAAAACTCAGTAGTCTCAAAGTACTTCCGGGGCAGAGATTTCAACATGAGACTCTCGGAGCTAACTCGGTAGAACGAATTCAATTTTTCTCACGATGAATGGTATGTTTCTTCCGATAAAGCCTCCACAACGCAGCGTAGATAACTCGGGAATTGATGAGAGTCTCGCAGAAGGACTGACATGATCATTCTCTGCACTCATCATCTCCTGGAGGGCGCGCATCGATAGCGCATTGTCGATGTAGAGCATGCATACCGAGATATCAGGCGGAATATCCTGCACTTATTCACTTTCATATCATCTCCATATCATTTATCAGAAGCATAAATGTATTTGTTCACGTCTTCATTCATGTGTGGCTGTTGTTGTTGTTGTTGTGTAGTACCCACTCGATCAGAGATTCCCTCGAGGGTGCACATGCGGTTGCCGAATCCTTCTGTGCACAGACACACGCGCTCCGAGCCGAGAACGCCATCTCGATTGTGCGAAGCGACGCATGACAGAGCGACGATGTCTCCCTGTCAACACCAATACTTCTCGCTACCATCATCAGCTGTTTTCTTCTTCACATATTGCTTTGGGATGGTGTGAGCCTCTAGTCTCATTTTTTACATGTCCGGTGGTGGCTGGGGGGGGGTGAGTGTTGTGCGGCAGCTTATGAGATCATGTGTATCTGGTCCGAATCTCATCATTATAGACGGATGCGGGAATGAAGGAAGCACAAGAGATGCTGCTGCATCGATGAAGAGCGTCTATTACAACAGTGAAGGGTCGAGGATGAGGTAGGAAGATGGCAGATGCTTTCGCTTCTCTCTCTCTCTCTCTCTCTCTCTCTCTCTCTCTCTCTCTCTCTCTCTCTCTTTCTCTCTCTCTCTCTCTCTCTCTCTCTCTCTCTCTCTCTCGCTCTTCCTGTCTTTTTCTCCTATATCTCTCACTTCCTCCCCTTCATCTCTTGATCTCCCTTGATTCTCTCTATCTCTCACTTCCTCCCCTTCATCTCTTGATCTCCCCTGATTCTCTCTATCTCTGATTCACGCTTCTTCATCACTCTCTTCGAATCTCTCAGTTTTCCATCTGAACCCGGAAAACGCAAGTGTTCGCACTTATGCTGAACAAAAAGCGCGCAGAGAAGAATTACTATTGCACAGAGTGCACACTACTCAAAATGTACGGAATGAGTACTTGAGAACTGCCTAGTCATTTGCTAACAGCAGTTTCAATCGCAGCTGAGATGTGTGCAGAGAGAAGATCACGGATTCGGCCATAGTGGGCATAGTTTACGGCGAAGAAGTAGTGGAGACAGACCCATGGGCGAATGTAGCGGAGAGAGGTATAAAAAGTGACTTACGACAGTGATGTAGGAAACTATCTCCTCATCGTGCAGCCCTATGGACTCGTCGTCGGCCATCAACGACGGCGAGGGAAATGAGAAAGACTACGAGTTGGCCGTCCTCCGCGCGCTCAGGTCAGATACTCGTACGACACAAGAGCTCACTCTCATGCATTTGTCTCTACCGCGCAGTCTTTCCCTCCACTCTTTATCTCTGCCTCTCTCTTCACATCTCACCAACTTCCACCCCATCTCACTCCTGAGAAGCCATAGTTTGTTTGGCTAGAGAGGGGATACGTAAGATATAGAGCAGAAATAAGAGAGAATAAGAAAGAACAAAAGGAAAAAGCATCGAGGAAGAACACTTTCCATGGATGGATGTCGATGTTGAGGGGGAAAATGGGGAGAGAAGAAGAGGGAATGTACGCGTGTTCATCAGATTGTGAGCACTGTTTTGTATCTCACCGTTCTTAGGAAGGAGACATCATCCTGCTCTCCTCCGGATGTTTCCTCCTTCTCCGCCATAACCGGCGGTTACCTGATCAACAATTATCTCTACTCTCAATCATCTCTCACTCTCTGCGAATCGACTATTCAAAAGTTTAAGCTCCTAACTTCGATGTTTCGTCTATTCGTTCTCTCGAGTATGGGTCGTTTTGGTAGTCGAGCTCGTTCTCGCAGGAGATGACCGAACGTCGAGGCTTGTCGTGTGGAAGAACGACGCCTCCTGTGGAGACGATATTTCATATCATCACCAACACACGGAGTCTGTGCAATATTTTTGCTCTATTAAAAAAAGGAAATACCATTGAAAATAAAAGCCTCTCACCTGTTCAGTGATCAATCCAGAACGAGAAGTGCTACGACTGTAAAGTAAGATTTATTGGAGCTAAATAATATACTGCGTTCAGAGATTTCAGATCAAGGCAACTCCTCGCAACGGTGCGTGAACGGATTCGAAGCGATCATCAGAGAAAGCAACAAACTTGAGAAAATCGAGGGAGACAAAGGCAAGAGAATCGTGGAGATAAAAGAAACGAAGAGATGTCTAGAGAAGCAGAGATATGAGGAGAGAGACAGGGAGAGAGAAGAGATAGCCTAGTGGCCGCAGGGATATCCTATCACCCTGAAGAAGCAGGGCCCACAAGACTTCATCTCTGCCTCCTGCCTCTCCATCTCTCTCTTCCACTCCCTTCTTCTAGTTTTCTCTCTCTATTTCTCTCTCACTACTTCTCTCTT
>CAVOJK010000338.1:0-21403 GCA_963695495.1 Hololepta plana | reverse complement strand
ACAAATTTTATTTCTATTCTAAATGCTGATTATCATCTGCACCATATAAAGTCAGCGAAAAGCAGAAAATTTTGTGAAACTAACCCATCGATAGTTGGAGCAGGACATCCGTAAGCTTCGACACGTCGCTGCCAAGTACCTGGAAGGTATCCACAAGCAACAGCCTGATCATTCTGATCAACTAACCTAATCAGCGCAGGTTCCATCGTCATGTGCGGCGAGCGCTTCAATCCAGCCCATCGTTTTGATCTGGAATATTTTTGCATCATTTTCTCGTAATCATCTTTTGCTACTAGTCTGATTTTTTTGCCACTTGATCGCATCACTTCAGAGAGTATATCGAATCTTGAAAATGTATAGAAATCTAACAATATCCGGGAGAAGAAGCTAAGAGACCGCTCCAATTTCGGTTGAAATTGATTCAGCTTCGACTTCATTCTGATTCTACTTCAAAATCGTCGTCAACAAATCAGTGCGGAGTTCTCTTCCCTAGCACCATTTTCGATTATTCTTATCTTTTTCTTGGCGGGTGGAATATTGAATGGAAATATGAAACAAAATGAGAAAATCACCTGGATTACTGTAGTCACGGCCAATCTGAAGTGGCGTTGCTCCGCCCATTGAGACAGCGTCTGCAACATTCGCTTTTCTCCGAAAAAGAAAATAGACAAGATTGAAAACCTCATGAAAATAATGAAAAATCTGAAAAACATCATAATCAGTGAATAACTACTCAGGTAGCCACCAGACTACTGTAAGGCGAGAGAGTGAGGAAAATGAGAGACACAGACAATCAGTGATTCCCCGTTACACTTCTGTGTCTCTCGTTTTCCCTGCTATATAATCTTACAGTAGTCTGGCGGCGACTTGAGAAGTTATACACTGATGGAACAGCTATCAATTTTTCTCTAACGCTACCTTCTACTTCTCTCGTGATCAGATTCACTATCAAAATTTATGCAAAGAAAAATTAACCAGCTTCAAAGTGATCAGAAAAATACAGTTTTATTGCTTACCATGTCGTTTACACTCCCTCTATTCCGCTGACGTTTTCACTTGTTTTGTGGAACTCTGAAAGAAGACTCACCTGGCTAGCGGTGTGCTAAGTGAGCCGCGACGGATGTTCTTCAGAGCTACGCGATCGAGTCTGGGAGACGGGTTTCACTTGAGAATGAATAGAGGGGAAGTTATCAGATACGGTAGAAAACAATTCTTCGGACTATTCTCCATTTATGTTGCTGAAGAAATTCCTAAGATGGAAATGCTCCATGCGATGCTCGCATCTTCCAAGACCAAGCTTCTCTATAGTTTAAATCAGCTCAAAAAGGGAGAACAACAGTTCTTGGCAAGAAAAATAACCGTTTCGCTGAGATATTTTCTCAACTCTACTAATAAATTCACTTCCCTCGCTAGCTAGCTGATTGTGGCTCCTATTTCGTGCTATCCCAATAGAAAAAACTTCATTCGCATTTAAAATTACGTGAGATCTCATGAGTCCAATTTTTCTCACCCTATCTTGGTGGAATAATTTCACACTTGCGTGTCTGCATAGAACGAATTTTTCTCTGAACACTCTTCAGGGATATTTCGGCATCTTTCTTTGTTAAATAAACACTACTAAAGGTGCAAAAAAACAGGTTGAAAGTCGTTTTACTTTCTCAATTCTCGAAGTAAAAGCTTATCTCAAACCCTGCCAGCTCCCGCCACAGCGATGCACGCACAGCGTGCGCTTCGAGGCCGGAAGAGCCGTGATCTGCACAGCCAATTTTCCACGAGCTAGGCGCAGTCATTTTGTACAAGATTATCACAAAAAACTGTGACTGCAGATTTTCAGCCAATTGATTATGAATCAATATCCTCCCTATCTCTCTCTCTCTCCCCCTCTCTCCCCCTCTCTCTCTCTCTCTCTCTTTCACATTCACTGTCGATGAACGGTTCGAATACTCAAAATAACCATTAATAGAGATATAACGAACCATCAAGACAGCGTTCCCTCGAGCTTCGCGCTCATCTGGCCAGCTCACACGATTGCTGCAGTCGCAGGTTCCCTGTGATGAAATGTAGAACAGAAATCGAGCGAACTGAACAAGAAAAACAAATGAGAAAGCGAGTGAACCGAAAATCAATACAATTTTGCTCTGAACTTTTGGCAGTGTGCCCTTCGACCGCAACGCAACCGCACACATCCAGTCAAAGAATGTGTTCGTTGGGTCATGTCCACAGTAGTCCCATTTTGAGTTGCCTCAGGCATCTCGCAAGTGGAAGGTACTGTATTCATCTTGCTCTCAGCTGTTCTTATGCCTTGAGGCATCACAACCCAGTTTAGAGGAAGGAGACAGCTATCATACGAAACGAACAGGATGCGAATGAAAATACGAGTGGATATTATTTTCAACTCGTTGAAAAAACCTTCAATGCATTGAAGTTTTCTTTCAACTCGTGCCATATGAGTGGATTTTGTTACAATGTTCCTGCAACGTAGGGTATGTCTGTTAGTGTGCAGAGTGTCATACTTACCATGTCATCCTTGTAATGAGAATCACTACGTCTCTCAAAAGTCTGGAAAAGCAGTGTAAAAAACATTCGTGCTCTTCAGACCAAATTCAAAAGTACGAAATCAAACAATGACCAGTCTAATATTGAGTGACATTTGGCTAAGACTCGAACTATTGTACTCACTTGGACTTCTCTCTCACACACTCTCTCTCTCGCTTCTCTCTCCATCTCAACAATTCCGTATCTCACCCACGTGGATTGTATTGTGATGCCTGAGACTCGAACTCGAGGCCAAATTCACCCTATCTTACCCTGAGTCTGGCTTTGATATGGTCCCTCTAGACTCACTTCTCCTCATCCAATTTGTATACAATCTGCCACTTTTCACACTCTACCTCCTCACTGTTTTAGTTATACGATCGGTGAGGAACATTATTGTTTGAGTGCTATGAGAGACCATATCCACCCGAAGTAATTCGGCGTTTGTAGACCCATTCGCTCCCGTTTTCAGCGAATACGACATGAGTGAACACGGTCACAGAATTATAGAGTTTTTATTTCCGAAATTGATCATACAATTCTCTCTCGTTTCAAATCATTTCTCACAGAATCGCGCTGAATTCAGCGGTGTTTTCTACAACTACTACTGCTGTGGAATTGTTGTGGTGAGCGGTTTTTGTCCGAGGAACTCTTCTTCGAAATCACACAAAGGAAATTCGAACGCTCTATCTCATGATTACTGTGTTTCTGTATTGTTCTCTTGTACAATCATGATAGAACATCCTTGTGTCACTATTACTGGTCAACGAAAAGACACCAACTTTTGATTCGAATCATTTTGGAATAAACAAGAAAAATTTGAAAACGTCTGTAATTTCGCAGCTGACTATCTCTCCTCTCAGGATGCTCTCTTCAATTTAGCCTGCACTTATTGGTTCAGAATGGGCGCCTATCCCATGATGAACAATCTGTATGATATGGAGCTGCGCTGGGGCTTTGCAACCATCACACTAGCGTGAGTCAGGGCGGAAATTTTTTTCTGAAACTTTCGTTCTGACTGGGGGGGGAGGGGGCCCGGGTATGCTTTGCTACGAATCGAGGTTGCCCCGGCGTGAGTGCTAGACTTTTCTCACTGTTGGCGTCTTAGATGAAAACTTTCCACGGTGAGCTCAAAAAAAAAGACTTGCGAAATCGGATTCCTGATTTTGTTCACATTCACCTCCATTGACCTTTCTATCGTCGACTGAGTGCCGTATGTGACATACGGTATGTCCAAATGCAGTCTACTTGAGACAGCAGAACGGCCGATCTGTGTTTCATCCGCTTCTATTCGTGAAAACCGGCCACACTGCTGTCTCAAGTGGATTACAATTGTACATACGGCTCTCAGTGGACTAAACCGAGTAATTTATTTATTTAATTTATTTATTTAATAAATAAACCGAGTAATAGTAGATTTCAAGACACCTCCAGTGACCCTATCTACAGTGCTACTGAATTCAGTGTTACCAGTAATCTTCAGGATGACATTTTTCGCTTCCACGTGGCAAGAACTAATCAGCTGTGCCATTGCTCTGAACCGCTTTTCAGCCATCGCCTATCCAACAACCTATGCGAAAGTGAGTGCTTCATGATGCTTTCTCATCAAAAGGCAAATACATTTTTGGACAGAAGTCATTCCGATGCAGAACAGACAAAATGTGCCGGAGAAACCATAAAAGACAGACAAATTGTAGTTGTAAATAATGTTGAGAAGTTTTAAAGATTATGATTGTCAGAGCCAATTCCGACAAAATCGAGATGGTAGAAATCATTGTCAGGAATAGAATAGAGGAAAGGGGGAGCGTACCACAATATTGCAGTTCTGGAACCGTTGCTTCGTTCCATCGCTACTAATTCTTTTCATATCTTCTCTGGTGCTCTACTTCCCAGTCTATTTTCGACCCAGCACATGCTCCGCTCTGCCTTCTCTGGTGTAACCCACAGATCTGTGCACAGACCTACCCACAGGTCTGTGTACAGATCTGTGCACAGATCTGTGGGTAGGTCTGTACAGACGTCTGTGGCGAGATGGTCTGTGGACGTCTGTACAGATGGTCTGTGGATGTCTGTACAGATGGTCTGTGGTTGGTCTGTACAGATCATCTGTAGGTCTGTGGCTCAGGCTTCTGGTGATGAGAAAGCTTGTGCAGAGTGTCTGAGCACTGCTCTCGGAGTATTGCAAACACGCTTTATCACTTCAGGAGCGCAACAAAATCAAATAACACTGACAATTATTGATTGTGAGCTTGTTTATGAGCTGGTGAAGATATCAATCAAATAGCCACAAGACCGGGAATGATTTGATCTAATGGGGCATGACATTTGCGCAACTCGTGACTACTCCGCTCCTAGATAATATGATTCGATTCTATCAAAGAATACGGTAATGTCTGCCAGAGAGCTATGAAAAGGGTATGCACAGATGTTCCTCCGATGCTGGGAGCCAGTAGTTTCAAAACAGCTGTTTTCAATGGGGAAACGACCAGCACACATTTTTGACTCATTCAATGAAAGTTATTGAACCAATGGTTCGTATTCCGTTCAGCTAACCGGATGTCGAGCTCAAAATTTTTCAACGTTGGAAAAAATCTCATCTGGGAGAGGAGAAATTAAGAGTTGCGCAAATATGAGGGCCCTGACCTAATCATCCTCGGAGTCTGAGAAGATGATTAATCTTCTTTTCGGCGTTCTTGCGTCATCTTCTTCGTCATCATCCGATCCGTAGCTGCAAAAACCCGAATCAATGACTAGTGAACATCTCCTTCATTGGTACCAGCCACCGCTCTCTCACTCTCCCTTTCGCTCTGTTTTTATCACGTGATAGTACTCTTGAAAAAAACTCACGATTTTAAACTCAAAGTCCAGGCAATTTAAATTATTCGAAGTTTTGGAGAAGCTCTCTACATTTATGGCATAACATTGAACATAAGATCAGTTGATAAAATACAGTTTTCTCCGAGTTGTGATTAATTTAGATGAATGGGATAATATTTGAAGCGCAAACTGTTTTGACTTACTGCACAATTTTACGAGATCGTACACACTATGGAATAATATGTAGTTTTCTGCCTCGAGTACGGAACAAGTTTAAAAAGGGTTTCAAGTCATTTTTGAATAAAACTCATTGAAAAAGCAAGCAAACCTGATAAGCCGGGTTTCTAGACGAGCCTTGTGCCTCCACACACTGACTGAACCCACTGTAAATAAGTTTTACTGAAATAATAGTGCCGAAAGACAGTTTTCATGCAAAAATAAAAACGGAAGACGAAGCAGAGAACGATCAATAAAAAAGCGTGTACGCAACGGCTGGCGTGACGCTTGGTTCGCTGTGTCAACAAGTGTGGGTTGTGTCACACCGTGCCACAGACTTCCACAGACGTCTGTGGTCGGATGTCTGTGGGTCTGAAGTCTGTACAGACGTCTGTGAGATAGTCACAGACCTACAGACCGATCTGAAGTCTGTCCACAGATCTGTGGGTTACACCAGAGTTGGTATAATGAGACTGTCTATGTCTGTGATACATTAGATTCGTACTTCATGCCCGAGGTTAGATACGTGTTCTTTGCTACATGAACTTTCGAAAAGCTCCATTTCAACTCACTCCCTGTTCTGACAATGTGACCAGTTTTCCATTGTCAACTCTGAGGAACCATTATTTGAGGGATGAAGGGAATGCGGAGATTTGAACACTATTCGGGTACTAGTTCGAAGCATTTGTACCCTAGATAGAGATGTTCATAGGAATCGTCTGGAAATACTTCTGAAAATTTCAACAGCCTTCGTGAAAGAAAATGTAAAAGACAATGGGAATAACCAATCGTGAAGTATCTTTGTCAGTTCAACAAAGCTGGCATCTGTTCGCTGATAATGTTATGTACTAGTATCTTCTGCTTATCACTATAAATAATCACTGCGACCAAACTTGCTTCAACGTCTGTGAAAGTGAGTACGCTGGCTAAATTTTTTTTCCTGAAATTCACAGCTCTACTGACGATTTTTCTTCTTTCTCATCAACAGCAAATGTGAACTTCTGCCGAAGTATCTAATGAGTCATCAGCACTTTTTAGCGAAACACTTTCTTTGTCATTGCCACAAATTCCTCACCACATGTTGAGCAGAACAAAAATTTCTCTAATTTTTCTACAAGATGTATGTATGTTCAAGTTGACCTAGTCATGGAGAAAATTGGCCGGCTTCCAAAAATGAAAAAGATGGTGAAAAAACATTTCGGAGCAGAGAAGCGACAAACGTCTCTATTTCTACAGCATTAGTGTCTTCATTTTCAACTTGCCAGCTTCGATACTCCAGGTTCAGAATCTTGCAAAAATGTTTTCGCTCTCATAAAGAGTTGTAACAACGCCGCCTGCGAGCCAAGCTGTTTCAGGGTCTCGTAGCAATCGGTCATATCCTCCTGGAGGCATTCACAATTCATTCCTTGTTCTGGGCTTTCTGGTCGATGTCAAATGTGAGTGGATATTGTTTTTTGTGACTTTGAACATTTTCAATGTATGGAAAGTGTAGTGTAATGAAAATGTGCAGGCAATCTTTTTTTCATCCATCGTTCGATAAATCCGATTTTGGAGTCCCAATTCCAATCCAATTTCCCTATTCATTCGGAAAAAATACTTGGGCAAATGGATTCCGAATTTGATTGGGTTTCGTTTTTACGCTTAACGAGGACGCTTGAAATCAGGCTACTCATCTCCCATTTCTCTACTAGCCTTCAATGCTGATTTGCGCAAATATTGCTTGACAATGGTGTCGGGCAGACCCATGGTACAGCCGATGAGTGTGCAAAGTAAGTACCAATGTTTGCCTTATCCTCGAGTTCTAGGAAATAACGAGAAGGAGATGAAAAAAATTGTCGAAAATGAAATTGAAGACTCACATAAATACAGTGAAAAACGAATACTGTAGGAAAATTTGAATCAGAAGGTTTCCAAAAACTTTGAAGGATCCCGCTTGAAGAAAATCAAGTATGGCTCATGTTGTCTAAAATGACGTTCTGAGAAAGTTATGCTAGTCGAAAAGTTGAAAAATACCAGATTCTTGGAAATTCAAAATGATCACGTCTTTACAGCAACTGCGTCGAGTGGTTCACTACGAAGAACAATCAAATTTTGAAATTTACAATCACTCAATCACTTCAAATGCTCAACGTATTTTTCTGCCGGTTCCTCGATTTTTTCACCAAGTTTGCGCAATTTTCTAGCCACTTATTTTATTGCCATGGAAACTGTAACAGACAATTCTTATCCAGTCTTATCCGCAATTTATTGTATCAATTATTATTTATTCAATTTATCCACACAATTTATTGACCTTGTCATGCGTTCATTACAATTACATACAATTTGATACTTTCATAGCTAAACATGCGTGAAACTTTACAAACATCACAGATTGCCCTCTACTTGATTGATTAATTCTCATAGTCAACCGAGTACCGTATAATTTAGAAAGTCACAGTCCACTCAAGATACGCTACCAAGTCGAATCGTGTTTCTCTCCTGCTATCAATGTGTGAATCGGCCGTAGCGCTGTCTCGAGTGGACTGCGATTGGGAATGCGGCTCTTGGTCAACTATACACTCGAGACAGCAGAACGATCGACTTCCGTTTAGGAAAGAGTCTCAAGTGGAAAACGCCTGGAAAGCGGCTCCCGGTCGACAATGCCCAGGCTAGTTACAAGAGCTGATCTGGATTGTCACTCTGCATAGGTAGTGACTGATACTTGTTTGAGGGTGTATTGTCTGAAAAATGTTGTTTGAAAAATGTAAAATTGTGCAATGGAGAAAGTCTTCAATAGTTCAGTTGAGGCTCATGGTCATTGTTTTTTCGTGCAATTTAGAAACATTCAGTCGTCTGGAAACGGGCTGGAATGAAACTGAGTTCCTCCTTTTTTTACAGATTTTATCTTTTTTCAGTCATGACTTATTCCTGTAGCCTTTTGTCCGATCTTGCCTATGTCGGAAATACCCGGACTTGTAGAAACCTAAAAAAACTCACCAGCTCTATGGCTATCTCCACGCTTTGTCAACAGGAGACTGCCACCACCTTTTTGGGCTGGAAAATTAGTTATTACTTTTGGAATTTTCCCTTTCTTTCTGAAAGAAAGTTTGACCGTCGTTGGGGGACAAAATGGTGAATCTAGTGATTCAACTCAAATCATGAACGAATCCACTAGTGAGCTGCGCAACATTTCGATATTTTATACAGCAGAAAACTCACTATTAGAAGCTTTATTTTTATTAGCGACTCTTCGTAGGCCAGATCCACTGAAAGTTATGTAGTTTTTTGCGAAACTGAGAAATCTTGACCACCCAGAAAACCGGAAAAACCTAATTTTTTCCCGGATAAGTAGCTGGGCTACCCAGAATATTCATTTTACCTGCTCGGATTAGAAGATCTAGGCTGAGGCTTGGTCATAGCGGTAGTATAAAAAGTTGTGCCGTTGGTTGCTTCGGCATTTCCAGTCAGGCCCGTCTGTGATGTTACAAATTGTTTGATCCAAGTTTTTGAGATACAGTATGTTTTGTATAGTTGCGGATGTCAACCCGAGTCCACTTGAAGCAGTTGAACGGCATATTTTCGCATAGACAGAAAAGGTGAGTTGGACATGAATTTGCCCCGAGCCCTGTCTTCAATGGACTGCAAATGGACTCGCGGCTTCCAAAACTGAACTTGAAAGCCGCGTTATGTACGGCGCAAAACCTAGAGCGATAGATTCCCAACGTACCGCGGTTTGTGGCTGGCCTCCAACACTGGGCAGACGATTTTCAAGTCTATCAGCTACCATGCTCATCTCAAAGTCTCTGAAAAACATTTCATCTGCGTGAGAAATTGCGGAGAATTGGCTAAAAGATTGATGACCGGCTAAAAACTAACTACTTTGCATAGATTTTGGCTAATTAGCAAATGAGTAGCTGAAAACCGATGAGAATTGGATAAATTAACTCACTTGCATCGCTTGACAAATTTCTCTACGGATCGCGAATCTTTGAAGTCCAATACCTCGGAGAGGAGGAGAGCGAGAAGTTCCAAACCAGTGATGTAGTGCTAGAATGAACCCCGATATGTACGCTCCTATTTCAAAAGGCGGGAAAATCATATGGGGAACAGTGTCTCTTGAACATGGACGGCATTCTCTGAACATCTTTTCTGACCTGCTGTTCAATCACGCGACCTCTGCCAATTGTTATGCGATTGACGCTGTCCGTGAGAAGCTTCTCGAGACTGTTGAATTGCTGTGAAACCAAAATTTCTGGAGTTTCAAAACCGCGTGATGTATGGCGCAGTCATTTTCCTAGGAGAATACTTTAGAATCATCATTTTACTGTTATCTTTCAGAATCTCGAAGCCTGATAATGAAAAAGTCCAATATTATTCCACCCACATGCTGTTCCACTCTCTTGCGCCTCTCAGCCTCCTGACTGATAGTGCGAAATGCCAGCATCGTAAATGTCAGCGTTGCAGATCTGGCAATTGTGGTGTGCTGCTCTGTGTGATTTGTCAAATGACCTCAACTGACACACAACCATCAAGAAACTAACCTATAAGAGCCTTCAGTGCAGTTGATCAGAATATTGCCTGGTACTTTGCGATAGCATTTGAGAATCATTGCCTGGGTAAGTGGGTATACCGTATTTCTCGGAACCATTGGCTCACTGGAATTCCGAAGTACTGATCCCACGGCAATTCAGAGCGCTAGTGAGCTTGCCCTCGTTGGGCAAGATGCCAAGAAAAGGTCGCACACGGAAAATTTGTTAAATGCACCATGCACCATCTACACCATGCAGCACACCATGGACCACGCACTCTCTGCACTTTCTGCACCACACACCATTACTCTCTTCATTTCACATGCTCTCTCGTCTTGCGTGTGCATGGCAAGTTGCCAAAAAATTGAAAAACGAACGCGACGCGCACGCGACGCTACCGTATATTCCGTGTGGGACCTATCTGCTTATATCACACTTCTGGCTCGACAGCCGAGGCAATTTCTGTGTACGAACGTTAGCGCGTTCACGTTGTTTTGAATTGCCGTGGATCCATGAAGGTGGAAGATTCTAAAAAACAGTTGGGGCTCAAAATGTGGTGCATAATGAACAAAATAAAAAAATGCTCACCGACATTTCCAGCGGTTCAGCAGGTCTGCGGCTATCGTCTCTCCACGCAGTGTACATGACGTGTGTTAGGCGACGTGGATGCTAAAAATAAATATTTTGACACTTCCAAAAGTTTGAAAAAACACAGCGCTCACAAAACAAGACCAACGTTGTTGATAAATAAAACTCTCGAAAACAACAGCGAGTATGCGAAACGATTGAGTAAAACAAAGTACCTTGCCATTGACAGCAACCTCATACTCTGCGTAGATGACGACTGGAGGTTTGTCTGAAGGAGAAATTCCGCTCAACGAGTTTGGGAATATGAAAATCAGCTCATTTCCGAAAACGACAGTACTTCCTCATCGCCGTTCATCTAATTTGCTCAAAACTGACCTCCTTCCTTCTTACTCTCCTTTGAAGACATCCGTTTAATCGTGACCACAGACTGGAACGATTTCTCTTCAATTTTTCTGACAGCATTCAGTCTGCACTCTTCAAAACTGATAAAGAACGATTGTTCACGAAATTGCAAGCTTACTGTAGACTTGGGCAGCATGTACTTCCTCGAATCATCTTCAGGTAGAAGGTGGTACGGTACATTCAACTTCTTATCTGGAATCTCTTGCCAATGATTTGGCGCCATTTTCTGAAAAAATTAGCTTTGAACTTCACTCTTCAAAACAACGACGACGATGCGTCTCTGATTACTCTGTAATTGAATAAAACAAGGTTAAAGATTGTGCAACCCGAACCGTTTTTCGACGGGAGAGTAATTTCGCTTATCCTATAGTGTAGATCACACCCAACTCTATCTACCCTGAAATTTTCATCAAATTTGGTGATAGTTGATTTCGAATGCCAGTGGGCTCGTTGCACAAAAACTGAAAAGAGACCGAGGAGGGAGAGGGCCACGTGGAGGACTTGTGGCGTGTATTGTGTGCACGATGTGTGATTTAGCAAAATAATGGTTGTTGCGCACCACGATTTTACTACGACTCGGGTTAGAAAATCTTTAATAGAAAAAGAGATACCGTAGTGATGATCACCACATCGAAAAAACCAGACCTACAAATTTTGTAAAAAACCCAAAAATTATGACCAAACTCACAGCAATCTCGTGTGGTTGCGCCACGCAAATTACCAGATCGACTTTAGCAGAGTGAACCATTGCCCAGAAGAGCGCGGCATTTTCTTCAGTTTGAGGAGACTGGAAACCAATTTTGTGTGTCAATTTCATAGTTCAGAAAACCGTTCTCATAATTTCGTCGCTTGAGTACGGTACTACGTTATGTGTACCGCCCAAGTTTTTAACTAGTCATCATGTCCAAGAGCATTCGTGTTGAAATTGAAATTGACAACATGGAAATCTTCGAAATTAATAGTGAAACGAAACTACCGTATCCTGTTTTTCACAGGACAACAGTATCAGATTTGTTTCTGCACAGAGTTCAACGCAAACAATAACAAAAAAGTATCGTACCCTGGCAATAATCATACTCCTCCGCTCGCCGTCAACAAAAGATGCATCTTTATATTCGCCAACGCCGACTGATCGAATTCCGCCAATGATGAGGGGATGTGGACTCCTGTGTCGAGCGGTTACGGTAGCTTCCGATAAATGCCTCCACAGCCAAGATTACTAGAGTCAAAAATATCTGAATTTGGTTCATCAGCTATCGTGATTCACCCTCGACTTTCTCGCACTCACTTTGGCTTGCGCAGACTCGAAGATTGTACTTCTTTGGGCAGAGGTGGAACGACAGATTCGATCGTACTGCAAAAACAATTTGCCAAACTGAATTGCAGCATTTCAGGTGGAAAAAATGTGTTCAGAATCGATCAATGGAGAACGCACGCAATAAATTCAGGCAATACGCTCATCGGAGTCAGTGTGACAAGGACTCGGAGATAGTCTGGAAACCGCGCATTCAGAAGGAATTTTCTACCGTATACCCAACCCACTCCAAACACAGCTCTAGAGTTTCTTAGTAATTCTTGGAGTCAAATTGTGATTTTTCAGCAGAACCAGAGATCTGAATAACCAACCTTCGCCTATCTTCTTTGCTGCACTGAAGCGCGCAAAGAGAACAGTTTCCAGTGCGCGATTTGTGCGCCGTTGAGAGAGGATGATTGAGGCCAGACTGAACACCTTATTCTTTGCAATTTTATGCAACTCACAAAATGCACGAAACGCTGCAAATCTTCAAACAAGTGGAATAGTGGAAGTTCAGTCAAGTGAATAAAAACTTACACAACGATAGATACGACCATCACAAATAAGAAGGAGCCAATAGAAGATATCAGGATCCATGACTGAGATTTTTTTTCTTCAGGGATTTGGTTTGAAAGAGGTTGAAAACGAGTTCATTTTATCCATGATTAACTTCAAACTTTAAATGATAACTTCAAAAGCATAATAAAAACGGAAACCGCACCAACTGCATCTTGCTGTAACAGAGAAGAAAAGAATGCGAGCCGACAAGACGTCCAGCTACAACTCTGGAATAAAAACTGCAAACACCGAGAAACAACTTGGAAATTCGAACAAAAACTTGTGAGAAGGCACAAACAAACCATGCCAAGAACTACTTCAAAAAATCGCTCACAGTTGTCAGAAAACTTTATTATCTTGTGAATTAGTATCGCGAAACAGTAAACATTTTGAGTGCAACAAAAAATTTGGACTTTTGCCAGAAAGAACATTTCAGAAAAAAAGTTAGTCTTTCAAAAACTCGGCAACATATTGCTTGATGAGCGCTCGCTTGCCGGCAAGATCAGCAGGCTCACCAACATACTCTTCGTACATGTCAGCGCAGTGGGCGGTACCTGGAACATTTGAATTTTCGCGGGAGCCGCGACGCGCCACTCTCAGCTCACACCGAAAATTTGTTCACCTTCAATAGCCACATGATAGACTTTGTTGGCAGGATCGCTCTTGTACCAGCCGAGCTTGTGCCAGGGGTCGAACGAGCCGTTGGGAAGGACTACGTTGGTGGCCTATGGAAAATCTTGCAAATGAGACAACGAAAAACTTTCAAAGCCATCTCGAACCAAAGCCAACTGGGAGTTTCTCCTTTGTCTTCCGTTTGAAAAAAAAGTCTTGTTCTCGAATATAAAAAAAATATTCTGTCTTTTCAAGTATGTTGCCTCTTTGGAAAATAAACTCTGCCTACTGTATACCGAATGAAATTTTCGAGCTATTACCGTATACTTTCCATTGCCGTAGTGCTTGCGAGCATAGTCTGTGCCTTCAATTTGCTTTGCTGCGCTCATGTAGTCTGCACCGAAGCCGTCTTCACAGAGGCGGAAGAAGTAGCTGGAAATCAAGTTTTCAACTGACGATGAGGAAAAGTTTGAAACATCTCAAACACAAAACTGACTCCTATTTCAGACTCTATTTTTCGTAGTGTAAATATTTTTTTTGCACAGACGAATGAAGTAACAAAAGTTCGAACAATGGAATCACTGGTCAATGCAGAATCGAATTTTTCAGTGCGATTTCTTCCACGAGAAATTGTCATTATAACACACGAACGGGACAAGGATTTGAAAAAAATTTTTGCACGATAAACTCAAGAATGTTGGGATGATTAGCAGAGTGAGAGAGAAGACTAACTTGATCGGAACAATCTGGCCGAAGATATTGCGGCCCTGATCGGTCGTCTGCTGTACGCCCATCTGGCCACACTGGAGCCAGAGCCAGCCGCGGTTGGAGGCTAAACAAAACTTTATCTCACAGTCCCAACTAGGGCCCCGAATTCAAGTACGATTTCAAGTGCGCGTCCAAGTACGCCAAGACGGAAGCCTTGTTTCGAGTCTGAAACACTGGAATTGGGCGAGGAATCCTCGCCGAAGATTGAATCAAATTCTCCGCATACTTGAAAGCATACTTGAAATGGTACTTGAATCGCGGCCCTAGTCCCGACCATTGCAAGGTGGCCGAGAGCTGTACGTACTTTGATTCTGAGCAAATATGATTAGGCATTGTGTTTTACCTTGTCATCTAGGTGTTTGCAAGATTGTTCTTGCGAAAGATGTTCTGATATTGTCCCCATTTAGGTCTGATAGGGTTTACTCGGGCAAAGCTAACAGGCCGTTTCATGTCTCATTCACTGGGTTTCTCAATGCTGACATGTTCAGATTAGAGACCGTAAAAACGCAATTTTTCGCGCCACAGGGACATGAGTGCAAACTCGTTTTCGAAAACTGTAATTCATATCTTGGTAAGTCCTGAGGCTATGAATCTGAAATTCGGGATGTGCGGTAATACCAGTATTATGAATCAATCTACCACGTTTGACGATCATAGCCCCAGGACGAAGCGAGATATGAATTACAGTTTTTTGAAAACGAGTATGTACTCATGTCCCAGTGGCGCAAAAATTGCGTTTTTACGGTCTCTAGTTGAGATTGTTCCGGGGTTGGTGTTAACTCCTCAACACAATTATAGGAAACTGCTGGTTTACACTGTTTGAGAGAGATTTTCCAAATGAGTCGGGGTTTCTGTGGTGAACGAGTGGACTGATAGAAGACAGCTCTCACCCTGATCAAGACCCTCATTCTCGTCATCATAAGTCTCGTTGCGCAGTGTAGCAATCATGCCATCGTAGTCATTGTAGAAAGTCTGAGAAGTCATCTTTCGCTGGCTGATATCCATATTTTTCACGTTGTTTGACTGCGGAATTGAGACTTGTTGCGAAATTCACTGATTGTGAGCAAACTATTTTTATCGTCGGGCTTCTCCAATTTAAGTTATTATTGATTTCCATTTTCAGTTATTATTACGATCTTATCACCCAGTTTTACGATCTTCACCCAGTCTTACGATCTTATCACCCAGTCCCCAACTATCCACCTTTCCTAGTTAATCGAGTTTGTCGTATCTGGAATGCCCTACCACCCAACATTGTTACAATGGCTACGGCCGATTCCTTCCGAGTTTTCATCCGAACCAGACTTTCCTCTTGATAGATTTCATTCTTATTCAGAGTATTTTTTTTCTTCTCTTTCTTGTACCTCGTTGTACAGATCCCTTATCACGTCCGTATACCATTACTATTACTCATACCTCTCTCTAAACTTTTCCGTGATAAACAAATTATTATTATTGATCATGGCGATATGGCAGCCGTTGGTCTAGCAGTAAGTCTGGCGCGAGATGAAAGTGGGGGGGGGGGGGGGAGTGAGCTCACGTCCAGGCAGCTGATCTCTTTATTTTGCGCACTCTTCTCGCTCTCGAGAAGTAAACTTCCTCCCACTTTCATCGTCTGGTTTCAGCACTTGTTTGAGATAGGTTTGGGTTTACTCGTTTGAGATAGGTTTATGATGAGGATGGCGATGAACGTACCGATGTAGCAACTCCATATAAAGCATTCGACCACTTGACTACATCCCAGACATTATCCATTGGTTTCTGAAATGATCGCTTTTCCTTCAGGGTTTTGATTTTGCAACAGCAGAACGAAATTGATTCCCGGTTTTCGTTTAAAAAAACTCCTTGAATTTTTGAACATCACTGGTTGTTGTCCGAACATCACGGAAGCAAGATACTCGAATAATCAACTCGCCTGAGACTGCTTCATTGTTGCACACATCTGTGTGATTCCTAGGCCGTTCTTGGTTGCGTCGTCCTGGAATGAACGATCATTCCTTATATCTACTTCCCGGAAAACAGAACAGTCGAGCATCAAGAGATGTTGTCTGATCACAGGAGTGTTTTGCCAAAACAGAGTTGCTGACCCAATTGCTTCTTCAGCGAAAATCCAGTTGTTCAGGCATCACGACTTCACGAAGAAAAAACAACAAACAAAAAAAAGAAACAAACTCTGCCATCTCCAGTGTACTGAATCACGCCCTGGAAGACTGCGAAGATATTCTCGAAGAAGTTGTCAATCTCAATCTGGCGCGTATCTTTAGTAAATGGCGGGCTCAGGCTGAAAAAAATATTTCAAAGACATCCGCGACGCGTCACTTTTCGAGCCGCGACGCGTCACTCACTGATCCGCGACGCATGTCTTCCGACCGCGACGCATTACTCCCCGAACCGCGACGCCTCACTCACTGAAGCGCTGCGTTTATCTCCTTGAAGCCCTCGAGTGATAGCGTAGCGGTCTGCATAGCTTCGAAAGCGCGCTGAACAGCTCCAGCACAGCCAGGAATTGTGCGGAGTGTGTCCTCCATTGAGATGGCGTACTCTGAAGAAAACTCGAAATTTTTTCATTCGTTCTCAACCGGATAGTATCGATCTTACATTAATGTTGAAAATTTTGGGGGTAGATGAAAGTTTACTCCTACACGAAAACACATGGTTATCAAAAAAAATCCTTTCATTCCAGTTGTCGAAAATATGGGTACAGTCAGTTATCTGTGGAGAGACAATCTCTGTTGATTTGTTAAATTCCACTTGGTCGGAAATCGGGCGACAAGTTTTCAAAATCAAAACTAGTGTGAATAATAGTAGCTCTGGCCGCTGTAGTGATCGTAGAGAAAATAAAAGCGGAATTACTAGTCTCCAGTCTAATTTTTCTGTCGGAATGATTATAACAAAAGCGATTATCGGTAGCGGTTTTCGTCACCATAGTATTTACGGGTGATAGTGGCTACGGGTGACTGAACATGGGGCCGCAAACTCACCCCACATATCAAAAGTAAAGTGCAAAGGGGCGGAGCTTCCAACAGCGCCTACAGTAAGCTCTGGGTGGCGAGCACGGAAGAGCGCGGAGAGAATTCCTGAATTTATCCATGTTTTCCGAGTGCGTTCTTTTTCTATTCCGCTCTCTAATTTTCAACACGTTTTTCAAAGAAAATTCAATAAAGAAGAACAGGGCAAAACATACCGGATTCATTAGATTCCCTCCGCGGTGAGTGAGGTACACCGATTAAACCATGGCTTATGGCGCGAAGCCAGTCGGGACTTTGACCTCTTTATTTCCAATCTCAACTCTACCGAGTTATGCTTTTCTCAACATGACTGCTCAGTTAGTCATACAAGCCTGCACGATCCAGCCCGCGAAACAAACGAGGAAAGTGATATTTGTAGAAACTTTACACAGATTCAAGATGAAGAGAGAAATCGAAAACCTGGATAAGAGCCTCCAAAAGTGATCCACTTAGGTTTAGTCAGGCCAAGTTCAGCATTCTTCGCCTTGATAACTCTGCAACGTCTTCTAGCGCTTGATCGATTGTGCAGTGGGCGAGCGTCTCCACTTTCAGGTTACTGTAAGATACCGTTTTTGGTATTTAGTTTTGGAATATAGTATCACATTGAAACATTGAGCGTCTCCACTCTCATGACAAAAGACAGACTTGAGATTCCGCTGATAATCAGTTTCGGAAAAACTCTTCCTGTGGAATATAGTGTCACCCCTTCTTGTAAACAAACTTCCCTGACCACTGTATGTTATCATACGCGTATCCAGAAGCTCGAGAGATTTATTCTAAAGATTTTGGGACCTGAGTCGTAGTAAATTCGTGGTGCGCACAAACCATTGGTTTGCTAATTCACACATCGTGCACACAAACCATGCCACGGGTCATCCACGTGGCCCTCTCCTCCTCGGTCTCTTTTCAGTTTCTCTTCATCGAACCCACTGGCAATAAGTATCAACTATCACCAAATTTCATGAAAATTTCAGAGTAGATAGAGTTGGGTGTGATCTGCACTATAGGATATGTGAAATTCCTCTCACGTCGAAAAACGGTTCGGGTTGCACAATCTTTAAACTCACTTAGCCGGTCGACTCTTGCCAAAGCATCTGTGCTCTAGCTGGAAAGCGTGAGCGCCGTGCGTCTTTGCCATCTGAAGTTTTCGAACTGGATCCCGAGGTCGTGTCAGGAGGTCACTTGAAACAAGATGTGAAGTGCCAGACGGCTTGGATGACACGTTACAGCGATCGACAGAGTGAACAGTACGATGTTTAGACTGGCACACTACGTTTAAGTTTCTGGAATACTAATGAGAGAACTGACCTGAAGCCATTGGTATCCCGAGTGTCCGACCCACTTGTCTCCGGCAGCGCTCTCTCCTTCGATGAGCAGGAAAACTGTCTGACTGCCGTTGGTGGCAAATGTGGGATTGTACCACCAGCGCTGGAAAGATATTTCACGCATCTCAGATCGATTACCAATCAGAGATTCTTATGCGATATTGGCCTTCAATAAATCAGCCTTGATAACAAAGAAATCTGGGAAACTTGACTGGACAGAACATGGTCCATGTAGAGTGGGCTTGATCACTACTCAAAAAGTGAGAAATTCTTGGTTTGTATGCAAAAAGCTGCAAACACAACTTCAAGTGGGATGGTAACGGCATTTCAGAATTTCGACACAAAAATTGTGTTCGTCTGATTTGAGTCGCATTATTTGCACAAATTCGAATTGTTTTGAGCCAATGTTAGTGAAACTTCTCCGGGTTTTTTTAATTTTGGGACAAACACCTCACCTGATTATAAGTCTCCGTATTGTTATCATCTCTGTGATCAATCGGCTGAGCAATCACTCCTCGTTTCAAGAATGAATAATCTTCCTTGACTGATTTGCCACTGCGCAGTTCGTGCATTCGTGCGCCATGTCTGGAAATGTTTTAGTTTTTTTCCGAATCGAAAATTCTGAAATCAAGTTTCTAAATTTCTGAAATTTTCGAAGTTTTTGACATTTTCGCAATCGAGCGCCATGTCTGGAAAAGGTTATTATTTTATTCTTTTTTATTCTACACGCCGATTCACCGCTCTCCATTCAAAGGCTGGAGTGAAAACCGGACGCCAAAATCTACAGATAGTACTCTGGTCCAAACTCACCGCGTTTGCCACCGCAGTGAAGACAGCGGTGAGAATGCGCTCTCTCATTTCCTCTATAGAAAGAGACACTCTCTCCTCGCAGTGGCCACCGCGGTGAAAAAGGTGTTTCCACACGGTGGTCACTGTGACGAGAGAGTACAGTACACTAGTGTTGTTGAAACGGGACGCGGGATTGCAGTTCTTGTTTCAATCCCGCTCTTCCCTTCAATTCGCGCGGGACGAATTCAGTATTCTCGTCCCGCGCGGGACGCGGGACGAAAGCAGACGAAATCGAGAAAAACAGTTATATCTCCCCAACGGATTTTTTTCGAAGAAAGTCACCACTTACAAAAATGTAGAGAATTGTCGAAACTAAAGGTATGGTGAATTTGAAACTCGTAGATAACACCGATTATGCATTTTTTTCAATTCGGAATATTTCATTTTCGAATGGAGCTTCATGAAGAGGACAGAGTACAATCTGTCAATTTTCCAGTTTATTATGTCACTTTGCTCTGTGAGTTCCCAGTGGACTCGATTTGATGTCAACTCATTCCTGAGTACAACTGCTACAGTTTTAACCTAGGTTTCGTGGTCCTGCTTCAGAAAATCACCTGGGAAGGCACAATTTGTTTCAGATTTTTTTCCTGCTCCTATCAATGTTCTCGTTGAATGTATCGCGCTGAAAATTGATCAGCATATGTATGAGGCCATTTCCAACATTTTTGTAATTGGTGACGAGTGTCGAAAACTCTGACCTGAAGCGTTAGAATGCGTTTTGTCCAAATTCGTCCCGCTTTCGTCCCGCTTTTGCGCGGGACGAAAGCGGGACTGTCACAAGTTTTGCAGAAAGGGCATCGTCCCGCGCACATTCAGTTTTTTCTTCTCTGTCCCGCGTCCCGTTTTAACAACACTACAGTACACCATGCTAATTTTCGGAGAGTGCACTTTCACCGCGGTGGTCACCGCTCATTTTTCACCGCGGTGAAGACCGCGGTGGCAAACGCGGTGAGTTTGGACCAGGGTGTATACAGACTTTGTCCGGGGCGACTGACCTTTCAAAAAGAGTTGAAAATTTTTGAAAAGTCAGGATAAATCTAGTTCCCAGGGAGTTCACGAATCTCACCCAGTAAATCCGCCCCGAGGCCGGCCGTTGAAGAACGGATGGAAGTATGCGGAGGCTAAGCCGACACAGGCCAAAATCAGCCCAAGTTGCTGCATACTGTAGGAAAAAGTTTGGATGAAAAATTCTATTTCAGAGAAACTCAGCTACCGAAATTCGAAGAAAACTGATAGTGAAATGCAACCAAATTTTTAATCGAGGGCAAAAAGCAAAGAGTAACTAGAAGACATCAGGAGAATGTAACCTCTTCTCTCACTATCTCTCTCCCTCTTCCTCTCCCTCTCTACCTCTTTCTCTCACATCCTCCCTCTCTCATTCTCTCATTCACCCACTCGCACTTCCCAGCTTCTTCTCTCATTGCCTGATAAGACCATTTTATCATTTCCTCAGTGACGAGGAGAGAGTGTTCTATTCGGATTACAAGACCTCTCTCTCTCTCTCTCTCTCTCTCTCTCTCTCTCTCTCTCTCTCTCTCTCTCTCTCTCTCTCTCTCTCTCCTCTACCTTCCTTTCTCGAGCTCTCGCTCTCTCTTTTTTCTCCCTCTCTCTCTCCCTCTCCCTCTCTCTTTCCCCCCCCTCTCTCCCCTTCTCCATGTGCGAATTGGAAAGAACAAGATAAACTTGGCAGAGAGTGTATGACATTTATCAATTCCGAGGCAAATGAGAGATACAAAATGATGAGATCAACAGAACGAGGATTTCCATGTTATCGCTGAAAAAAAGAAGGATGAGATCGATTTACAAACTCAGATAACGCAATCAATGAATTGGAGAATTTGGAAATATAAAAGAGTCATGTGGATTGTGGGACACAAACCGACCAGGTAAATAAATAATTCGAATCTCTTCGTTTTCATT
>CAVOJK010000336.1:0-20468 GCA_963695495.1 Hololepta plana | reverse complement strand
CCAACGGCGAACACTGTGAATTTCCAACTTTTCCGACCGTAAGTGATTCCGCATGCTTTCAAATATGGAGAATCACAGAAAAACTTACTGTCTATGAATTTGGCCATTTCAAGTGAAGTGATCACAGGGATAGCTCCCTTTGCTTGTTCGCATTCTTGCACAGCAGTCGAGAAGTTTGTCTTTAATCATAATATTCATCGCCTGTTGAGAAAGCAAGTGAGTTTTTTTCATACTTTTGACATTCGACATGTATCAGTTATCAATGTTATTCACCTTGACCGAAAACACAATGTACAACATTATCGGTTTAATCCAATAATGTCATAGTTTATCGAATTGGAAAAGACGATATATATCACTACCCTTTTTCCAAAAGTAATGAGACGGTTCAGAGACATGGAAACATACATATTCTCCAGTGCCGCCTGAGCGCTTGAGAGGTCGCGAGTAGCACAAGTCATAAATAAGCGTCTCGCCCGGTCTACACTTGTATCTTGAAGCTGAAAATCAGGACTTCTTTGAGAATCAATCATATCGTGCTCACAGAGATAAATGAGAATGTGTAGCACCTCACGAGCCAAACTCGAAGTATTTTATTCATGCGGAACGAAAATTAGAAGATGTACCACTAAGATTTCGTGGAAAGTACATAAGTTAGGAGAGAGAGCTCACCATCGTAAACACACGTCGTCTTCGCACCGCTGACAACCTGAATCATTTTTATTTTCTAGAACTTTCCTCTTGTTTCAGATGAGAAGATTACTTCTGAAAACAAGAAAAATATTTCTACAAATACTGTAAGATTCTACTGATGCCTCTAGGGATTACTCATGAGTACAGAAATGAGCTGGGACACTTTTCTTGGCTCTACGCCAACTAATCCGAATATGCTGATCTGAATGCTTCAAGTGTCTAAATACTCATTTTGCCCTGGCAAAGTATGGTGGTCCTCTAGTGAGAAATTAACGTTATTCTTTGAATGATAGAGCGAAAGTTTTTTTCAGATTAAAAACAATTATACTTTCTAGAATGAAGATGTACCTCTGCTTCAACGACGGGCCATGGACGCTGTCTAGAACAGAGTGCAATTGCAGGCTCCGCTGAGGCGGTAGTGAAGGGATATTCTTGAGTACACTTGTTCGGTTGACTCGGCTTTTCTGACATTATGACTCCCTTTTCACTTCACACCTCACAAAAAAGATATCCAGAAGTTATCACCTCCACAGTGAAGACCCATATATTCTGGAATAGTTTTGGACTGGGTCTGCGCATTCACAAGGAAATCCGCTCAAATGCGAGGACCCGCGTTTTGGAATAACTATTGTGGTCTGAAACCCGGAGGCGCATTCACCTTTTTGAACGCCGTCCTGTTCACTCTCTCGCTCGCTGTAACGTCTCATCCACGCCGTGAAAACCTTACATGTACTCTCATATGACCTCCTGACACAACTCTAGTTTGTGCAAGAGGAGCCCACACTAGTCTGTTTTTTCAAGAAGACAGACCGAGTGAACAGAAAGCTGCGTATCCGACGCATCAGCCTCCAGAGTATCGAACACTAATGCTGCGGTGGAGACTAACCTGAGGAGCAATCTGTTATCGTTTGTACTTGCGATTGATGGAGGACAAGAGCGAAAAGCAGTAGGTGCAGAATCAATTTCATCACAAGCAACTATCAGAGAAGCGACGAGTTTACGGAGAAGACAAAGTAGAATGAAATGATCAGAAAACTGTTTCTCTGACTTTAGTTTCCCAGTGCGCAGTGTACTAGCTCTATGGCTTGAAAGTGGAAATCATCCAGTTATCTTCTTCGCGGCATGGAAAACAAGAGTTTTTGAAGTTCAACTTGTGTAACAGTTCACAAATTGTCCTGAAAATGGAATTTTCAAATGGAAAAATGCTATTCTTGAAAAGACAGACTGGTTGGTGTGCTCGTTTTGCACAACCTAGAGTTCAGGTCGGGAGGTCACATAAAACCACATGTGAAGTGCCAGACGGCTTGGATGATAGGAGTCTGTCATTTCAAGACGACAGACCGAGTAAACAGGACGCTGCGTATATAACACACCAGCCTTTGGATTTTAAAACACTAATACTTGCAGTGTTGTTCTCTGCCCACCAATTTCAGTCCGCTAATTCGATGTTCCATGAACTATTCTAATCCTAGCCAGAGTCAGCTCAAATTGAGATGCTCCCCCGGAGCGTGTTCGGGATGCTTCATTCCATTTCCATCATTTCAATTTGTCTAGCTCATTGTCAGCAGCTCTTGCTCTCATCTTCTTCGCGTTTGCTTTCACTGTGGACCTCTGAATCGTGAGCTGTTCTCAGACTTTTCGAACTACAGTTGGACAGAATCGTCTTTTTGCGCTACAGCTATATGTGCAACATAACTCAACAACAGCTTCTCGTTTTGCTCATGAGAAATCAGTCTCCATGCTCTTCACGATCAAAGTAAAATAGCTACTCCAAGAGCTCTAAAGTTGTGCTGTATACTCAGGCAGAAACGCAAAGCTAAAAAGCAGGCATTTTTCAGCCCTTTTTCAGCTAAAGGCCTTCTGCAGCCCTGTTTTTCAGCTTTTTTGCGGCTTCACTCGAACTGTAACTTCACTCTAGCTTCACAGCGGCTTCGAAGCCCTGAAAAAGTTGGGTAAAGGCTGCAGTACAGCTTTTTATGCCGTTTATTAGTCTACCACAAAGCTGAAACAAAAGGCTGAAAAATGCCTGCTTTTTAGCTTTGCGAATCTGCCTGAGATAGCTGAGGAACGAAAAATGGTTTTGCCGTGATACTCACTGTTTTGTGACTCACAAGGAAGCCGTTCACATTCATGCCGTGGGGGTATAAAGCCCCAGAAAAGAACACCTGGAATCGGTCATAAAAAGTTTCGAAATAGCTCTCTGATTCCACTCACAGGTCACAAACACCTGAAATAATCAATTTCCAGCCCCTGGCGGTTTCCGGGCCACATTTGTTAGGGTCATTTTGTTTGCAAAAATAGTTCCGAAAAGTGTGGGGAGCTCGATTTTGAACAGCGCTAGTGTACACTGGGTGATTATGAACGTGTGAATTTGAGATTATTAGTGTTTCAGAATCTAAAACGTGATGTGTTGGTCTTAACAGCGTCCTGTTTACCCCGTCTGTCTTATTGAAAAGGCAGACTGGTGTGTGCTCTTCTCACACGACCTAGAGGTCATGTCAGGAGGTGATTTGGAACAACATGTGAAGTGCCAGACGACCTGTATAACACGTTACAGCGATTGGAAAAGTGAACAGGACGCTGTTTAGACTCGCACACCACGTTTCAGACTCTGAAACACTAATGGTGTGTTCAGACGACCCAAAAGAGTCTATGGGTCGACACATGAAACCCAATACTCGGTGATCAGTCCAGGGTTTCGTCATTTCCATAAACTATTCATTCCAGTACTTCAGCAACATCAGAGTACGAAACGCCTTGATTCAGAACAGTTCTATAATTGAAAAAAATTCCCGAGAACAAGTTTTAAGTTGTCCCGTAGTGTTCTCATGTTTAACAGTTCTAACAGTTTCATCCGGAGATCAGAGTGATTGCACTCGTCCAGTCATACAATCATGCCACAAACGGTTATCAACACGAGCAACAGTCATCCAGCTAGCACCACAAACACGTTTAAATTCGTCATGCCAAGTGGTGGCCTAATGGGGCGGCCTAATCTTCTAACTTGGTCTCTAGGATACCACTCTGTGAGGGCGCGTGTCCATCCAGTTGGGGGCAAGTTACAAACATGACACCAATTCCACTTCCTAGTTATCACTCTGTGAGTTATGTCTCGTACGGGTACAATGTTGTAGAGTCTGTTGTTAGAGATATGGTGGAGGAGGGACACTCCCGCCATCCTTCTCATCATTCTTCGCTGGGTTGTAGCGAGTCTATGAAGAGAAGCAGGCTTGAGCGGTAAGGTCTCAAGGCGTACAAGAATGTGTGCTCTACACATTGAGTGAATAGACGTACTTTGAGATACATTGGCTTGGTTCTATGGGTCATGAAATCATGGTGTGCATTAAAGGATCTGGCACCCCCCTCACTCATGACAGGTGAAAGGAGCCAGCTGTTAGGATAGTGCTCTATTCGACAACACAAGGAACCTCTACAGAAAGAAAAAGAAGCTGTCACTAGGAGAGAATGAGAGAAAAAAATTGTGGTGTTCGCCTAGATGAAGTTTTGCATACGTCGCTTTCGAATGCAAAACCACAGTAGCCATGCACCACCCTTTAAACGATCTCCATGCGGAGCTATCCTCCTATTCAGCTCTAATGATTCACAACAATCGAACTAAATTAGTTGGCCAAGGTAAAAAATGATCTAACATAGGCTATGGGGCGGTTATACAATAACAGGGGTCGGATATTGGGGATGTTTGACATTGCCTGGGTCTTGGCTTGGGAGATGGTTAGGCCAACTTCTGCGCTTGCTCTTGTCAGCTCTGTCAGCATTGCTTGAGCTTGAGATCGATTGGGAGCGATGATAACGATGTCGTCGGCGTAGCGCAGATGAGAGAGATTCTCTCCATTGACATTGATCCCCCGATTGGACCAATCCAGCTGGCGGAACGCGTGTTCCAGTACTGCCGAAAATAGAAAGGGGGAGATGGTGTCTCCTTGTCGGGTTCCTCGTTGGATTGGGATGGGAATCTTGTCCTTGCCGAGGCGGATCTCCATTTGGGAATTTTCATAGATTGAACGAAGGGTTTGGACGATGTTGGGGTCGGCGCCTTGGGACAGGAGGGCTTCCCACATGACGGAGTGTTCGATCATATCAAACGCCTTCTTGAAATCGATGAAGATCAGATCAGTGTTCTCATAGTTTGGAAAAAAATCCTCGAACATGCGAAAAAATCTCTGCGCTGGGGTCGATCCAACGCACCCTCTTCACATCCGTTGTCGAACGCCCTATCCACTAGGCTACGAGGCCACATTTCTAAAGCTGCTAGGGTAGGGTACTCTGATCGTGAGTTTCGTTTAGCCCGATTTTCCAAGTGAATGCTTTTTCTAAAGATCTCTGGAATCGGATTTAGCGTGAAAATGCGATTCGATTGGTGTATACCATCACCCTAACTCCACGGCCAGGTAAAACGGCCTCCTTGTCAGTCATCCACAGACAAGTCGATTCAACGTTCAAACTACTATTTACAGATCTCACAAACACGTGTGAAGATGCGTCCAGCTGGACTCTCTCCATTTGTCAAGATCTTCCTCTATCTACTTCTCTTATTACCAATTTCTAAATTTTTCGAAATCTACCTCTTCCGAGATGAGATGGCGAACAGGTAAAAAATGCGCTAGAGAAACTCGATAGCATTTGGTTGTTTTAAAATCTAGAGCGTGGATGCCGGTCTAACCTCGTAAGCAGCGTATGGTTTACTAACATGTGAAAAACGCAGTCATTTTTGCATGTGGTTTGATGTGACGCCCTGGTTCACAAGAAGACAAACCGAGGGATTAAGAAGCTGTGTACGACGTGCCACATTCCAAATTTTGGTATACGAATGATTCTTTCGAGCCTGAACCTCAGAATTCACACAAATCGGACCCGGGTTGTGCTATTCTAATCTTTTGCAGTCCAATTCAAAGTTTGATAGTAAGCGGGTTCGTTCTAGTATCCTCCTTCTCTTCTCTGCATTCCTACAGACGCACAAATGGTTTGTAAGGTCTCTCAAGCGGTAGAGGAGGGACAGGAAGAAGATAGATACGAGACAATAGACGCAGGCAAACCCGATAGCTACCAATATTCTCGGAAAAATATAGACAGTGACTAATTCGGCTATGCTGAAGCGAATGGTTATGCTCGCTTCGACTCAAACTTAAGAAATCTACGAATTGCTCTTCTGCTATTTTTCTCGCTTTCACCATCAGACTGACTGCTCGGAGGTATCAACAGGACCAGACAGCAAAAAATCGATATGTGGTCGTTGCGTTGACGAAACCATTGTCAGCGAGTCTACAGGTATGCTTTCTCGAGTCAGATCAAGTGTTCCAACGAGAGAATGCTCCAACCACACATTGGATTCGTGAATAGAAACCCACATATTCGTTATCAGCGTGTTCTAGTTAGTATGAAACCTCGTGAGTAATCTCTTTTTATCAGAATTTCGCGCGTACAACTGACTGGCAACTAATCATTCTGGCCAATAAGACGACTGCACTCTCGGAAGATGGAGATAATGTCATCGTTTTTCATCCTGAAGAGGTTATATTTGATACCGAATAACCAGCATGCACCTGGTACAGTTTGTGAACAGAACCGGAATTCTGCCGACCTTTTGCAGTCACACCCTAGTTGAGCTCTTCTGTCGTGACAATACACCTTTATACCACTAAACATGCAAAAGTTGGACTGTGGTCGATCACAGTTGTTATTGCGTGAGGCGGGCTTCAGAAGTGGATCCACTTCACACGTGGTTTCACGCACGTGTTATTTCACATCCAGTCTCACTGTTCATTTCAACCGAAATCACACGGAAAATATTTTTCGTGGAGTGTTAGACCGATGAGAAAAGGCGCAGGCTCCACTCTGGTATTTTCCCCTGCGCACCCGCGACGCTCTTTATTGAAGCAGGACAAGCGCACGTACAAGCGCAAGGCAAACGCATTCTATCAGCGCTGAAAGGACGCTCTCTATCGACGCTCCCCTTGCGCTGAAACGACGCTCGTACGACGCTGAAACGACACTCATATGATGCTCAAACGACGCTCCCCTTGCGCTCATACGACGCTCCATCTCTCTTCACTCCAAAGCGTTCCTTTCACAAATCTCAATCATGCGCTACGATTGAGGCTTGAAGATTGTGCAACCCGAACCGTTTTTCGACGTGAGAAGAATTTCACATATCTTTTGTGAAGATCACACTTAATTCTATCTACCCTGGAATTTTCATGAAATTTGGTGATAGTTGATACTGATTGCCAGTGGGCTCGATGCAGAAAAACTGAAAAGAGACCGAGGAGGGAGAGGGCCACGTGGATGACTCGTGGCATGGTTTGTGTGCACGATGTGTGAATTAGCAAACCAATGGTTTGTGCGCACTACGAATTTACTACGACTCGGGTCCCAAAATCTTTAAACAAGTCCTCTCATGTCAAGATAATCTCGATCGAACAAGTTCATTCCGAAAATGATATGTCCTGCCAGAGGAGTCGTGGGAACAGCTCGAAAGATAAGTAAAGGGGGGTCGGGCCACTCAGGATTGCGCCTTACACTACGCGGCTATAATGACTAGCTATGGTCTGTACAGTAGGCTGCGTCGTTTCAGCGTCGTTTGAGCAAACAGCGCAGGGGACTCCTATCGACGCTCAGCGTCGTTCCTGCGCTGATAGAAAGCGTCCTTTCAGCGCAAGGGGGTTTTGAGCGTCACGGAAGCGTCGTTTCATGAAAGTGCGCACCCCCTGCGCAGGGGAAAATACCAGAGCAGCTCTACTAAATGACTTTCAGCGCTTGTCACAAAATCTGCGCTAACTATAGGTTTTGATGAGCAGTATCGAGAAACTGTGAGCCTGCTTCCCGCAGCAACAGCTCTGTGGTGGATTATTTACGCAGCGTCCAGTTAGTCTTCTAGAAAACACAGACCGTTTGCTATCGCTGCAGCACGAGTAGTGTGTGACTCGGAGAAAACTCTAGAAAAATCCTACCCGTTGTCAGAACAGTGAATTGCCTAACAACCAAGAAGCATATCGACTCCTCATAAAAAATGGCGCAGAATGGATTTATGTTGTCGATGAGGACATGGAGTTTTTTGGTAATATTTTTTTCGGACAGACGTTCTCACTTGCAAATGTTCAATTTACGTGTGCTTGTTCAGAGGATCCTCTGAAGAACTTCGATCTGAGCAACGAGCCAGTTTCTGGTTTGCTGGTTCTCTCGGAGAACGTTTCCCGTGCTCCAGCGCAATACAGTGACGTTGCGGCACATTTCAGAATGGTGAGTCATTTCATCATTTCTGAAAACTGCAATTATACCGTCATGAAATAACTCGACGATTTCCGCAACTAGTGCAAGGTTTGGCTGAACAGAACGAATTGGGTCTGCTCATCACCCGTGATCTACATTTCTGTTCCGAAGTGCTGGAAAATTGATACGATGACCGACGCAGTAACGTTTTGTCCGTCCAATTTCACTTGTGACACAGCTTTTAGAAATTTTTGGTATCAAAACAATCGAAATCTGCCGGTGAACTGCTTTTTCCGCTGATGAGAGCCGAGTTTTCAATTTAAATTTGCAACAATGTGTACATGAACAGGAGCTCCGAGATGAGAGTGTGCCATTCGACAGTGAGCACTTCTCACTACTATGTGATCGCATGCCGCAGCCCATCATACAGCATTCTACGGTTGTGAAGGTCGGATAATTGTTGTTGTTGTTTTTTCCGAGGACGCTTCCTCAATTCTCTTTTTGAACATTGCAAAGCAGTAAATTGTCGGAAAAGAGTCGGAAAAAAGTCAGCCTTTCTAGAAACAAAAACATTTCCAGTCAAGGAAAGAAGCAGGCGAGGCTCGTTTCAGCAAGCTTTCACCATCGATTTCGTATCGCGGAGGTTTGCGACGGACTCTTTGTAAAAACAAAGCATTATGCAACGAGAGAGAGAGAGAGAGAGAGAGAGAGAGAGAGAGAGAGAGAGAGAGAATGAGAAATTGACTGACAAGCATTTGTAATATTTCAGGCTCAGCGCCTCACTTCCCGCACACGAACACGCTCTATCACCGGGATGCCTTCGTTTTTCTCATATCCTGGCCGCGAAACATTCAAAATGTTCGTATGCTACGTTCGCTATCTTCTCATATCGATTCCTTTCAGTTTCTGCTTGATCGCATGGATTCGATCGTCTCTTTTCATCCACCAAACGGCCAGAGTTCTCGCGTTCCGCTGAACATCACAGAAGCAGCGCAGAACCTGGAAGACAATTCGGAGCTACATTGTGCTGATCTCGGATTCCAAGAGTCAGTGCCAGAAACTGGATGAAAACAATGCGATACCGCATTTCTGCAATGTTTCGAAGAGCATCGCGATTGCGAAAAAATATCAGCAATTGGGGATATTTATCCGCGATTTGTGAGTGGGGTTCTCCACAAGTGACATGAAATACTGGAAAATTGACAGAATGCACTGTCCGCTCCATTCGAAAATAGAATGTTCCGAATTGAAAAATTAAGTTCGGGTTGCACAACCTTTGAAGGGTGGTGTACGGCTACTGTATTGTGCTTTTTTCCATTCAAAAGTAGGGTTCCTAATTCAAGTACTTTTTCAAGTACTTGAACTGACTTGACCCTTTCCTCGTTCAATTCAAGCGTTTCAGACTCGAAACATGGCTTTCTTCTTCAAGTACTTGAATGAGTACTTGAAAAAGTACTTGAATTCGGAACCCTATTCAAAAGCGACGTTTGAGAGTAGAGACCGGAAAAAAGCAATGCTTTTTCTCTGAATCCGCAATGAAAGGTCAAAGTGCAAGCAGTTCCGCAATGCGGACTGAAATGGCTTGCGCTTTCTCGAAAAAGCAATGCGCTTTCGAAAAAGCATTGCTTTTTCGAGAAAGCGCAACAGCTTTCATTTGAATGCGATTCTCGCTCAATTTTCACCGTTTTTCTCTACGTTTTCGTTGAATGGGAGTGTAGACCTCTGCCTAATAATGACTAAAGCTCCTGGGATGGTGTGCGATATTCGATTAAAGGGTGGTTCATTTCTACTATGTTTTTGCATTCAAAAGCGACGTATGCAAAATTTCATCCCAGCGAACACCACAATGTTTTTCTCTCGCTCTCTCCTAGTGACAGCCTCTTTCTCTTTTTGTAGAGATTCCTTGTGTCGTCAGACAGATCCTTTAAATACCTGGCCGAAAGTTGCTCGCAAGTTGGCATTAGATTATTGAGTCAGGAATCATAAAAACGCCGTCCTTTTATGATTATCAAATCCGAACAGACGAAGAATCGGATTTCCCATCATCGCCGCCATCACCATCCCCCTTTCAGATGGGGAATGGTTTTGGTTTTGGATTTTCCACACGATTTCTATTCAAGTGGGAGTATCTCATAGTGTGTTATGAAAGACAGTCTTTTTGACATCGCGAATTATCAATCTCGAACCTAGCTGGTCCCTGCTCCGGAAAAATAAGTAAGGTGAAATAGAAAGGTGCAAAAGCACAGAAGACCTCAAAAGGGGTCGAACTCTAGACGTTGGTTCCTCTATTCCGGAAAAAATAGCCATGCGAATCAAGGAGATAGACGGAGTGACCTACTTGAGATGAGAAGCCGCTCAAAACACCACAAATAAACAAGCAGAGTTGCGCTTTCTCGAAAAAGCATTGCTTTTTCGAAAAAGCAATGCTTTTCCGAAAGCGCAAGACCATTTCAATCCGCAATGCGAAACTTGGAAAGATTCCATTCCGCAACAAAGCGCAACAGAATCGGTGTATGTCTTGCGAATCAGCAATGCGCATTGCGTTTTTCCGGTCTCTATTTGAGAGTGAAACTTCACACAGACAAACACCACAATTTCCCTCTCTCATGCTCTCCTGGTGACAGCTTCTTTCTCTTTCTGTAGAGGTTCCTTGTGTTGTCGAATAGAGCATTCTCATAACAGCTGGCTCCTTCCACCTGTCAGTAGTGCGGGGGTACTCGATCCTTCAACAACACTAGTATGCGCATCTGACTGCAGTTCAAGTTTGACGCCAGGTTCGCCAGGCGCCAGACGCTAAGCAGCGGAATAGTGACCGTGGCGGACTCGGAAATTTAAAAAAAGGAAGAAAGCCGATATTTGTACCAATTTTCAGTATTCTAGAATGTACTTATGGGTACTGCAATAGCACGACGCATTTTGCGAATATTTTAAAAGAAAGATCAAAGTACAACTCATACAGATCGGAACTTTTTGAACACTTGCGACGCCTCGAGGCAGCGTAGCATGATCTTGTTTTGTCATAAATTGTTTTCAGATGTGTTGAGCAAAACTCGCACCACATCACGTACGAAGATCTGACGAAGATCAAACAATGGATGGCAGCTCTTGTTGATGCGGGGTATAGCCTTTTGTATCATACATAATTTTGATATTTAGTAAAAAAATTTTGATATTCATTTTGAAAAAGTATTATCCACCGCTCATATCATTGCATTTTGCAAGAAGCGCCATTCAAGTCAACCACAAAATCACGACAATGAACGATATTGTGAAAGAGTTTTCCAATATTGATATTTGGTTGATCTGCCATCTATAAGTAATTTTCCTCTGATATTCGATTTACATGCATACATTATCCACGAACTCCTCAGGATAGTCGAACGAATTATAAATTTGCCACCAGAGTAAGTTGCGCAATGTAATCATTCATCATCGTTTGGATGAAATTTCCAACAACTCGCCGTTCCAACCACCAAACAAATTATATCACCAATACCAGATTTTCATCAAATTACAGATATTCATTCCCATCGCTTCCATCGAACATCTCCGAGAATCTGTCGGAAGACGCGGGGAACCGCATGCGCAACTGCCGCCGCGCCTTCTGGAATCCGCATCCCCTGACAGCCGAGAGTTCAGAAGACGAAAAGTTGGATGAGACTGTGAGCACTCAAGTGAATTGCATAGGATACAGAAAAAGAAAAGTTACGCATGCTTCACCCGTATCTGAAGCGCACATATTTTCAAAAACTCAATAAATTTTTTTAGCTCGGGGCACGCTTCGAAATGCGCCAAAGAGACTTTGCCGATTTGAATGTGAGCACCCACTTCTCATCTTCCAAGAATTGATTACTGTTCCAGGAATGGTGCTTCAATAACTACTCCTCCTGGGTCTATCCACCGCAACCTGTGCCCAAGTCCGAAGCCATCATACAAAAGTTGAACTCGGTTAGTCGTGAAATTCAATTTCGTGAGTATTATTCCATTTGCTCACTTTTCAACTGTTTCCCTAGCTTCATCCTCAGTCTCATGCAAATTGCGATGATAATGTGAAGATAATTTTCAGATTATTCACATCGATCGTGTTTTTTGTGTTGCTATAATTCAGTTCAGGTAGCTATAATCACAAACAACTATCCATGGCGCTTCGCAATGGGTCTGCTTCAGCGAATGTACGAGTCCGCTTTTGGCCAGATTGTTTTTTCGTGGCACTTACTCGAAGAAAGATCTCAATATGACACTCGATGGTGAGTGGTTGATGACTGAGAGTATCCCGTCTGTCCTTTCGAGGCCTCAAATGTAGCAGTCACTCAAAAGTTTTCATCCTAAAATTCAAAAGTACTTTCAGCAAATTCACAACTTTCAGTTCATTTTCCTCAAATGCGAAAGACGCCGATAAGTTTCATTCACGTCACAGAGGAAGAAATGGTGCGAGGCTTACTTGGCTATATTTGCCTGCTGAAAGCAATCAAGATGAGAATTCCGAATAGTTGTGGTGAGAACTTCTGATTCCAAAATTTTTTGGCTGGAAATCGGGCTATATTCAGTTTTCCGTACGGTGCCTTTATCCGTACGTCTAAAATGCGTTGGATTACGGTAGTTTCAACGTACGGATAATGGTACCGCACGGATAACTGAATATAGCCGGAAATCGAACTAGTTATCGTAATTCTCTCCGAAAGCAAAAACTTCCTGACCTGCAATGAGAGTACAGGACGTGAGACGATTTTTCAGGTTTACGAGTAAAAATGTTTCTTTGTGAAAGTGTTTCTGAGTAAAAATGTTTCTTAGGTTTCTTTGTCTTCTCCGACGATGCAATGTTTCACACTTGGAAAGAGTACGAGATGAATACAGCCTATAACGCTCATCATTTCGAAGAAGGCGTCAGGAAATGGTTTGTTGTAGAAACCGGACGAGAGCAACTTTCGCGCCACTGGGACAGGAGTACAAACTCGTTTCCTATGACTGTCAAACTTGGTAGATCAATTCATAAAACTGATATCACCGCCCATCCCAAATTTCAGCATTTTAGCCTCAGGACGATTCGAAATATGAATTACAGTTTTTCGAAAACGAGTTTGTACTCATTCCCCTTTTGGCAAGAAGAGTTGCGTTTATCTCGTCTCTAGTTGTCACTCTCGTTCCATCCAACTTTGGATGAAATTAGGTTCACCGGAAAAATCAATCAGCTAAATGCACTTGATGGATCAAACTCGACTAGTCTAGAGTAAAAGCCTGTTGTAATCAAATTTTCGTCTCGTTAATTATCAGAATAATCTGAGCAGAGGGATTAGCGACGTTCCAGGATGAACCTCCCACACAATCGCCCCTACGCTATTGAAGCGGTCAAAAACGCGGTCGATTTGTTGGAGACGGAGTATGCGCAAGATGAAAGCGTCACCAACGCTCTTGCAGTTTTTCAGCGTTGGGTCGGTAATTTTGGTAAATATTTGAGAATCAGAAATGTCTAAGATCTGTATCAGTGACGTGCAAAATTTCAATTGGGGTACTATAAAACTTCTTGTATCATTTATTATGTCGAATATAATGCCACTTCATTCAATTCGAATCCGATTCGTTTTCAGCTCTCCAATTCAGACTACACGTGGAAAGATAAGAAACACACGCACTGGAGAGAATATATTCTCGCGCTTGAAAATTTCATCATTTCGGATCACGTCTATCTCCCAAAGCAATACCATGAGTTTTTCTACGATATTGCAAAGGTACGGAACTTGAACACCTTTGCACTTTTTTCTTCAAAACGAGAAATTCTATTTTTTTTTTTTCCATAAAAATTCAATAGCAAACGTTATTTCTTTGTTGTTACACTGAACGATCAATCAACTTCATTTGTTTCCTGTTCGATCTTGAGAATTGAGGATCCACTATTTAGAGGGACAATATTCTCAGGTTTTCTACGAAGCTCGTATGTATCACGAATTAGCGTACAGTAAAATCATGGCTATTCTACCACACAAGCACCAGTTTGTTTTCCACCATTCCTTTGATTCACTACTGACTTGATAGTTTCCAAGATTCCAAGTTTCAGTTTTGTCTTCATGAAAGAAGAAATGATTCTCGGCTGGAAGAATCGTCACATATGGTTCAAAATCCATTCCGAAAACTCGTTCGGAATGCATCCTGTCAAGTTTTCATTTTTCGCAGACAAACAGAAGAGGTTCATGATATTTGAATAGTGTAATTTGAAGTTGATGAATCTCAGAGCGCCATTCTGTTCTACAGTACTCAACAGCTTCGGTCGGCGAACTTTACGAGCATGATTATGTGAAATTTACAAGAATCTGCTGATAGATGAGTGGGTTTTAGCACTGTGAGGAGAGAAAAGTAGGGTTCCTGTTTCAAGTACTCATTCAAGTACTTGAACTGATTCGATGCATTTCTCGTTGGATTCAAGTGTTTTTTTTTTTCAGATTTGAAATGTGGCTTCCATCTTCAAGTTTTTGAATGATTACTTGGAGAAGTACTTGAACTAGAAACCCTAGAGAAAAGTGCACAGTGAACAAGTTTGTAGTGCATACTTGTCTCATTTTGTTTTCGGAAAGAGTTCAGCACCTTCATTTCAGATTCTTCTGAGGCAAAGACAGAAACAGTTACGGAGCTGATTTTGAGAAAACCACGATTCACACACAACGATATTTGTACGTTTAATGTGGATGTTATTACTGTCCGTTCGATGCGATGATGGTGAATTGTTACAGTTGTTTTCGGTAGATTTTGTTGAAAATGTTATGCTTTCTATTCTTTCAATCGATGCGTTGTTCTATATAGCTGTTCTTATGAAAATGAAGCTGTTAATATTTGACGAGAACTAACCTAACTAAAGAAGCTCTCAACTTTACAATGAATCTGTGAAGCAAAACCTACACCATTGGATAGAGCGTACTCGATTACTGATCGGACGACCCTCCAAAAAGGTCACTTGATGATTATCCAAGGAGAAAAGGTGTTTGAAAGTTATACCCACTAAAGCTTCTCTTTATTCTTTATTCTTTATTCTTTACCATCTGCATAAGAAAGAGAGTACATTTTACGATTCTAAATGGGTTCGATGGTTACCGTCGCAAGCGATATCGGTTTTTGTTCATTTTTTTGGCGCAGAATCAAATGCGAATTTTGGTGTTACAATTTGGTGTTGTTAGTTATGAAAAGCTGAGAGTTTTCTTTCAAAAACGTAGAAAAGAGTTTCGTAGGGAGATCGACAATATTTTGCCCCCCCCTCTGACCCTGTGTTTGACCATTCTTGTGTGGTTACCGGAATCCAAATTCAGTTTTTTCTCACAGTGGGGATCGTGAGGCCACCTTTTCGATTGCTTCATTGAGAGACCAAAAAAGTGCGTTCACCTCGAGCGCCAGAGGTTAGAAGTTCCCCTTGATCAATCAAATTTCATTCTCTTTTCAGAACTGGTTGAGGAGAACGCTGGTATTTCGAGGTTAAACGGCGATCTGAAGTTATAAGTATCTTCTCTATCTATTTATTACCAGCACTTTGGTTCGAGAGAATCCATTGTCGTTGAAGGACTATCAAACGCCGTTTTCTATCGAAGTGTAGCAGCCCTCGTAGGTGTGTGGCAAGGTACCTTCATTTTTGAGCTGGGGAGTTCCAATTTGGACCGTAGACTCTTGAGACATGATGCAAAAAGATTTGATAGTGACAGGGATTCGAACTGATATCCAAATTTCTGGGGTACTCTTTTCTTGCTGCGAGAGCTGAAGTGAAAGCGCGCCTGATGCGAGTTTCGTGCATTAAAAATCAATTTAAAGAAAATTGGCATAGACGGCAGGTAAATGAAACATATATCAGGTGACAGCTAATGAATGCCAGGATCATATTCCGGTGAGACATCTTGCCCCAAACAAATGCAGTGTGGGTGGCGCCAATTTTGAGCGGGAAAATCGATTTTTCGTTCTTTGACAAAAAGGGGAACTAATGATTTTCCATAGTCACGAGAAAGAGCAGTTCATTGGCTGTCAAATGTGTCTTCGAGTGTTTTCATACGACATCCCCAAGTTTGCCCCTTAACCGTTGCCGCGCGACTCGTTTTTCACTCAAAAATGAATCGGACGTTGCTTAGACCGGCACACCTTTTTTTCAAATTTTCAAACACTAATATAGCCCTTTGAAAGGCCGGAAGGGGTGAAAACGGAGTCGAATCGATAAATGATCACCATTTTTGGAATCAGCGCATCAAACTACGTAGGATTGCATGAAAAAACAATGGGGTCAATTTTCCCGTTGCCGCTTCAATATTTTTGTTGTTGAACCTACCGCGACTGCTCTCATATAATATGGACACCATGACTCTACTATATTTCTGCAACTACTATCGAGAGCGGAACGAAGAATTCCGGTGGAGAAGCAAGTCAGACCACCTCCGGTATCTCTGAACTATGGTCTACGTCAACAAAGTTATGGGAACTGTGCCGCGCCAAACTTTAAATCGGAGACGAGAGTGTTGCTGCGATTATCCACATAACATTTCATATCAACAAAACACGTAATTGAATTACAGATGTTTTAACTCAGTGTTCAATGGTTCGATAAAAGAATAATTAGAATAAATGAATGAGATGATGAAAGGGAACGAAAAACGTGTTTTCCTCGCAATGAATGATTAGCTAACAATTGTGAATACTTGAAGTTGTTTCCTATCATCTGATTCTCTCATGTGAGTTGCATCAGTTTTACAAAATCTCTAGCAAGCTGTTCGAAAATCGGCTCGATCAGCCGGAGTCCATATGGAGTATAGTGCTTTGTTCGCTCGAAAAACTGGATCTTTGTATGCGGATGGATCACCTGAATTTAGGTTAGTGTGGCTGATGTACTTTTCTTAACATGTTGATGCTCACCATGAATCTGCCCTTCTTATCCAGATGCCGTGGGTACGTGTCAAAAAGTGAGCACTTTCTGCATCTTCTGGCGACTTCTTCCAACCTTTGGCGCATTGGCTGCCCATCGTTTTCAAGAGCTTCCTGTAAAAGCAAAGTACATTCTTTGAATTCTCCCACTGTTCCGAGGAGTGCAAGTCAAGTTACGCAGTGACAGTACATACCTTGATGAAACCATTCAGAGGTATCTTCGCTCGAATCAGATTCTGCATTGCTTGCTTGGGGTCTTTGACAGTTGGCAGCGCGTGGAGAATGAACACCTAGACAACTATAAATCACTTCAAACTTTGATAAAGTGCAATTTTTCAGCTATCAGATAACTGACCTTCTGAGTAAACTGCTCGTAGAAAGAGACATCACCCAGCATACCGAGAACAGTGGGGTCATTAGAAATATTAGCTCCACGGATCAATTTTGGAGTCGCCGGGAACATGAATCTGCATGGGAAGTGTGTTCATTCTTTTAAAGATCTCTATATAGTCGGCCGAGAGCCGTAAGTCCGTCCGGCTACCGTTGAGACAGAAGAGCAACTGAGAAAAGTTCGATTCGCAACGAGTAACACAGAGAAGGAGACATGAATCAGCCTGGTAGCTTGTCTGGACTCTATTGGACATACGGCTCTCGGTCGACTATATCAGAAGAACCCTCACCGCTGTACTATGAAAATTGCGTCAATCTTGCCAATCAGCTGAATGTCTTTCGAGTAAACGATTCTCATTTGGGGACACTTGATGGACGTGGTATTCAAAATTGTCTCGCAAGCTCAAAAACTGGCATGCTTCTCAATGGTCAGGTGATCAACTTACATATAACAGGATGGAACCAGATTGACTTGAAATAAGGTTTGAGATGCTTGATGAGTGGTCTTGCGAAATTTGCAGCGTAACTGTTGCCGAGGACCAGTACGGTCAGATTTCCGAGACCACCCTGATGCAAATATCTGCTTTTCTCACATTTTGCTCCTGAAGAAGGCAGCATGCGAAAGTAATGAACAATAGAGGAAAAGTTTGATCAATTGCTATCGTAAATTATTGAAGGAGTTTTGCTCTTGGTGAGAATCGAACCCACAATCTTCAGTTTATAAAACTGAATCTGCGCTACCTGCACTACGACAGAACGTTACTTTACGCTACTAACATCAACACGTGTCAGCTGCCAAATTTCGGAAGACTTATTGCTAATGTAGTGATGGTCCGGAATGATGAGATTTGCATCCCATTCCAGCTCGTACTTGTCATTTATGGCCAATGCTTCAGCTAAATAAAATCTATTTCAGCTGTTGAATGGAGCGTCCCACATAAGGTAATGTTCCTCTCCATTTCTTTGCTCCATTCTCGCGACGAGTTTGATGAGTTCTTCGTTTGCATCTCTGGAACATTTCGAGTTTGAAGGAATTCGTGGAAACTGTTCTCACCGGTAATAGGCAAGCTGAAGAATAGTTGCTTGAGCACATTTCCATCTGCGACGAAACAAAGCAGAACGATTGAGATGGTATATAATGCAGCTACCAGCAACGCTGTCCCTGCATAGCTCAGACGCGTGTACCTGCAACAGACCTAGACATTTGATTTGAATAAAGAACTTGGTACAGAACGTCGAGCGATAGTTGTACATAGTCGAGCCTTGAGTTTACTAGATACAATATTCCGAGCACATTCGCGTGTTACTCTCTGCACTATGACAATACTGGATCTGGCCGTTCGGCTGCTTCAAACGGACTCGCTTTTATTCACAGCCCATGGTGTAATAGACAGCTCACTAGAGACCGGAAAAAAGCAACGTTTGCGCCACAGGGACAAGAGTACAAACTCGTTATCAAAAACTGTATTTTATATCTCGCTTCGTCCTGAGGCTTTTTTTTGCTGAAATTTGAGATGTGCGGTGATATCAGTCTTATGAACTAAAATGCCACGTTTGACCATCATAGCCCCAGGACGAAGCGAGATATGAAATACAGTTTTTGATAACGAGTTTGTACTCTTGTCCCTGTGGCGCGAAAGTTGCTTTTTTCCGGTCTCTACAGCTCACCATGATTCGTATAGTTCTTTGACTGCAATAGCGAGAGCGACACTAGCAACTATGCCACAGAGTAAACCTGATCGGTTTTAAAAGTTTTTTCTCCGGAGATCAGAGTGTTTGCACTCGTCCAGTCTTACAGTCATGCCACAAACGATTACAAACACGAGCAACAATAATCCAGTCAACACCGCAAACACGTTTGAACTCGTTATGCCATGTGGCACCTGTTCGACTGGTGCTCCTGATCGACTCACTCTATCGACAGAAAACTTTTCCGAGATCGAACCTTCGATAGAGTTGACGTTCCACTCTTTCAGAAAGCAAACGATGGGCCAATGAATCAGGTAGAGAGCGTAGGATATGTCACCGACGTACACCTGTTCATGATTGTTTTCCAGGTTACATTTTCGCATTAAAACTCACCAGGAGCCAATGAGTAAGCAGGAAGTTGTCTGAATTGAACCAGATGAATGCCGCACTAATTGCCGTTATCAGAATTCGTGGATTATGCGCCTGTTTCATTTCACACACTTTGTCGGCTGTCGAAGAGAAAACACAAAAAAGCAGGAAATATCTGACTGTGCCATTATATTTCATTAGATTTGCAGAAATCAGAAATATGAGGAGACCGAGCAGCGGGATGACAACTGGAAGTAAACCGATTTTGATCAGCATGAGTTCTGGAACCTCACCTCTCCAGGAGTTGCGCCTCTCTGGCAACAGTTGTCCCGGTTCTCCAGATTCGATGCGAACCTCGCATTCATCGGTGCTTGATACAGCGCTGTACGTGGTATTTGCATCCTGTGAATCACTAAGTCTTCTTTTTCTCTCATTTTTTTCTCTCATGATGGAGCAATATGACCACCGAGCTGGTTCTGGAAATAGTTTAAAGCAGGAAACAAACATCGCAGTGGTAAGCGAGCGAGCCTACAATGAATTGCCACAGTCGGGCAAGTGGAGAGTTGAAGGCTATCGACGCATTGTTCGCCACGTGATAGTACAGTGAGAAACCCGACATGCATGTCAGGATCAAGAGCAGGGCGATCGACCTCGATCCAAAAAGGTCCTGTGAAAGATGAAATTTAAAAAGTTCTCTTCTTCGAAGCTAGGCTGAGCTCCAAGAGTACCTTAGTGAAACACAAAGCAATGGGCGCGATTGCATAGAACTGTATCTCGAGCCCCAACGACCACGTGTGTGTGAATAAGTCAGTAGCTTGCTCCAACTGAGATGCAACTTTTCAGACGAGACCTGACAACTTTACAAACCTTACGAAAATACTCTTCACCAGAATCTTCAGAACGCAGGTTAGTTGTAAAAAACAACGCCTGATGGGAAAATCAATGGAAAAAAGAGGTCAATCTGGTCGGAAACTAACATGGAGTGCAGAGCGACCGTTATAAAATTGGAGCATTCCTTCGTAGAATCGGAGAATGTATAGCAAACATAACAGAACAACCTGAGCGATATATTATGCTTTTTCTAATTTTGTTACCTACCTACGGACTGTCTTTTACCGGTCTCACACTACACAGTTTTTGGATTTTCAAAACAGGAGTCAGAAAAAAACGGACCAGTAGCAGCAATGGAAAAATGCGGCGTATCCTCTTGAAGAAGAACT